>JAJOOO010001206.1:0-34038 GCA_029582685.1 Solanum piurae | reverse complement strand
AACAACAAATATGTGATAACTAATACATAACCAATGATGAATGTTAAAAGAACCGAACATATTGCTCTCTTGCTTGCCACAATTAGTATATTATTTTGATTATTTTTTCTTAGGTACAAACATTTTGTATGCCATCGCACTCTTTGTAGAATATTAGTATAGAGACAATTAGTCCACTTATTTTATCGCAAGTTAACTAATTTGTCATATTTCTTCGTCTCTTCTTTTTGGGCATAATAATAGATCTAGTTTTTTTGAAACTATCAAATGTCCAAAATACACTATAACAAAAATTATTTTTATCGTCAATAAATATGCACATTAACGAAGAGTGCTTGAGCCTTTACCAATATTAATTAATTGTCATTATATTCAATGTTGCTATAGACTTTAGGGACATTTATAGAGAGTACCAATTGCCTCTGAAAATACATATTTAACGATAATTAAGCTATTATTTGTCGTTAAAGATCATTTTAACTATAGTGATAACTCTTTCTTTTGGTAAAGTTTATTTGTTTTTCTGATAAAGAAGTAATAACTCTTTCTTTTGGCTTCTTTCAATTAAATTTGTCAACTATGAACTTGGATACAACCCGACAGATTATCTTTTTGAAAAATATGTTAAGCAACAGGCTTTTTTCTTCTTGATTGTTAGGAAAGTAAGATCGTCTTTATTATTATTTGTGGATATTTGTGACTTCAAGTGCTCACAAAATTATGTTGTGAGATTTTAATATGATATGTGTCAAAATTATGACTTAGAATATTCAGTTGTGAACAATTCCATTCAGATGACACCTACTGCTTGGTTGATAATTACATTAATTCTTTGTACCGGCACACTATAACCATAACAATAACTATGGTTCAATTTCAAATAATTTGGGGCCGGCATTTCATCTTTGGATAAAATATTCTTGACAATTTATCGTAGGGCTGTACCCACTCGAAAATACTCATATTATCATATGATCAGAAGTAGATTATTGACATAGTTCACCACCGCGCGAAGCGCGATAAATTTATCTAGTTTAATTAATATAAAAGAGATAAATATTTTCATTATCATCCCTATTACTATTCTATCATCATGCTTTTAGACAATAAAAAAGTTATATTAATCAATAGTAAATTACATGAAGGTCAGTAATTGGCGTGAATTGATTTTTTGATAGATTTAATAGTATACAATCTTGTTTTAGTAATTGATAACATCCTTGTCACGATCCAATTTCTCAGATCATGATGACACCTACTACACCCCATTTCCCCACCGATAGGTAAGCCTAACCCTTGGCCCAGATTCATAAGCAACGGACTACCAATTGGAAGTTAATAACAAGAATCATAAAACTTATATCGAAACGAAGAAAAGGCAATCAATAGAAATGCAACACAAGGAACCATCCCAAGACCTGACATCGTAATCAATCATCTAATTCAAAATAAGAGTACAAGGCTTGACAAATACAAGATAAGTATAGGTTGTCTATGAATACAATATAAAGACTAAGTCTCGCAAGAAATAGATGAAAACTGACAACTCCGGACTCTAACAGCTCACACAAATCTCTGAAACTCCAAGATGCTCCGCACGACTCCAAATCAACACTAATAACTCAAACTATGATCTGCAGGGAGAAGAAGTGTAGTATTAGTACCAACAATAAGGAACATACCACAAGTAACTAAACAGAAGATACTAAGTAGACAACAATAAGGAACATAAACAGGATACAAGGGGTAAGAAGTCGAGTCAAGAACATACCTGGAACGCAAGCGAACAATGTATTCGAAAGAAACTAAGATACCAAGTCAACTACCTAGGTGTAGGAGGCCCACAACAACAATTCTAAAGTCAAAGCCCATCAACTAAAAAGGAAACAATGATAGAGAACAAAATACAATCAAATAATAATCTAATCGGACCCCCATAAGCTAGAAAGTACAAACAACAAACATAACACAACCACCCCCATAAAATCAGAGGGTGCAATCAGCAAACAAGTATACTGGTGACAAACAATGCATATGAATGCATGGTTGGCAGCAGAACCATCAGTGACCATCCAAAACTATAACCATAGTACTCCAATCAACTCCAAGCCCAACTAGCAAGAGGGACAAATCAATCTAGGCCACTCAACCAATGAGTCCACTCCTAGGGGCGTAAGCCACCCAGCTAGCAAGAGTGATACAGGGGCATGCCGACTTTGAATGGGATCTCATGCAAATCAGAGCTGCCCATACATATATTAAACTCTCAAACCATCTAGCAAGAGCAACCCGGGGGCATAAGTAAGACCAAAGGCATGCAAGAAAGGGCATCACCGTGTCGAGTGATCAAGTGAAACCTGAGAAAATCCCATATGTCTTTAATATCTCAAGTAGGAAAGGAGAACGTCCATGCAACCTCATAATCTCAAAGACTAGAAACTAAGTGATATAGGTGGTAAGACTCCCGTTAAAACCAATTTAGAATAGAGTTGAGTAAAATAGTGTTTCAATATGAAAGATAAATATCTAAATGCATGAATCAGGATTGTACCACAAATATGTGAGAATGAACAAACAATGCAATGCATGACATCACTAGAATCCAAACAAGGCACACAAATTCAAATAAATACACAATTAACCAAACTACACTATCAAAGAGGAAATTACTAACCTCAGGGGCGTACCCACATGGTATCCTCCGGGTGCTCGACCACCTATTAACCTCATCTCAGAATATATATATGTGTATAAATTAAGAGGTATTTGTATAAAATTAACATAGAGCACCCAGTGACCAAATGATCTGACTGGACCATTCGTTCTTAGGTGGGTGCCCTTAAGGCTGTTTTTGTGTTATTGAACTCGAGTTCAAATATCATTTTTAACATGTATTTTGTATATTTTTTACTCGAGCACCCACAACCTTAAAATCTTAGTTCAACCACTGACTAACCTGGGATCCAACTGGTCCTCGCACACTCCCTCGGGCCCAACTATATAATCATAAGATCAATAAGGATACAACATGTAACAACCATAAATATTAACTAAGAGTCGCATGTCGATTTACTGTTGCTTAATTACTACAATATGTTTTATTCTCATTTTGGGAATTTGAAGTTTTGTGATAATTGAAAACATGCTTAACATAAATTGTAATCGTAATTTAAGGTATTGTATTGGGGTATTTTCATACTATTCTAATTAGAATTATGTATAACTTTAAATGGAGGTGAGGGATATAGATATAGGTGTATATGTATGCTTTTTGGGCAGCACACAAATTTTTGGGCAGCACCTTTGAAGGACAGCTGCCCAAGTGATAAACATCACTTGTTTGAATATATATTTTCACACCTCCTTTAGTAAATTGGTTTTCCTCAAGTCTTAGAACCTTAGAAACATATCTAAACAGATTTTTCTTCAAAATCACAAGAGAAAAACTTGGCCCTTTTGGCTGGAATTCAAGACACACACACTTCTTTTTGGTTGTATATACTCGTAAACAAGTTGAGGACCTTGAAACGTTGGTTAGTGTATGGTATGAACTCGCAAAGTTGTGTTGGACTGTTTCTTTGCTAAAGCATTGAGGGAATGTTCGAGAGGATGCATGAAGCTGACCATTGGAGATGGAGATTTTGAGAGCCTCAAGGAAGATCACATTTGCATATAGGCATCTATATTTTGTATAAACCTTGGGACTTGTACATGATCTATGTGTTGTATATTTACATGAAATTTTGAGGACTAATTTTATCATGTCACCATGGGTTGTAATATAAGTATGTCTATATGTTTTGTTCTTTTGGGGTGTGTAAATCCAAGTCTTGTGATATATGAAATTTACTATTAGTTTTGAATGTTTGTGTGAAGCATGCACCGACTGATTTCGATACTCGGAAGTTGATAATATTCTTGTTATCTCATCCTTAAGTGTGAGGATAATATATGCATGAAAAGCTCGTCAGTTATTTGCTTAAATTATTCTGGGAGGGTTTTTCCGTCATAAGTTAAATTTCGCGCCATGTCAATTTTAACATCAAATAAATGTTTAAATGGGCAGGATGTATATCCTTAACTAAATTATTCGTTATGAACCTAATCCCTCTACTAGATTAAAATCAATATGCCCTTCGTTAATATCTTTTAAATGTCGCAGGTATTAAATTAGATTTCTTGTTTAAGTGGTAGTATCCTTTTGAAAGGGTCGCTACACAACAGGCCTACCGCTAAACAACAAGCAAAGGGAGCAAAAAGATATTCCAAATTAATAAAGGGAGAGCAAACTCAAGGGACGACGCTCTACCCCAATCACACCGCTCCAGTCCCTGACTGAGAATAAATAGTGCTAACCTATGGCTACTACAAGCCACCAAGTTCTCAAGCACCAACACAAGAACAACAACCCAAAACAAGGCCTACTAGGAGCAATTCACAACAACAAGGGAGATAAAACACAATCTAAGACATCTAAGGTCCAAACCTAGCCAAACCTAACAAGGGTAAATGAGACCATCTACTCCACAAGAAAAGTTACAAGCTTAAACTAAGGATCACAGAACCTACAATACTCCCAAGGCTCCTACAAATCAAGAAAAGACAGATTAACAAGAGGGAAGCTAAATACCTGTAAAATGCAATCCAAAGTCATATGAAATTTATACTAAGCATTATCTAAGAAGTCCAATTAAAAATAGATTGAAACCTACATCAAAGCCGATCACGATCTCTCTGAATCCACTGCACAAGGGCTATCCGCTTCCAAAGTGCCTTCGAACACCGTCACACTATCAAATTATCGATTACAATGTCATTACAGATGTTTAGACACTAAAATCGCAATAATTATAAATTGACCCAAAATCCAATAAAAATGGAAATGTGGGACCCGCATCAGGAATACCAAAATTAACTCCATCAAAAGGTCTTAATCGACTAACAGAGCTTGTGCCCCAAAATGGGGCTCAATTCGATGCGCGGAACAACCCAAACACACACATGGAACAAAATTACCATTTAAGAGACCCGAGAGCTGGGCAGCACCTTCAGGGTAGAACCTCAATCGGAGAGTCCCCTAAATTTTCCAATCATTCAAATATATAGCCAAGCCAATTACAGACGAAACTTAACATGAATCACTCAAAATGGAGTTTCCTAGCTCGAGATATCGAATTTTGAAAATGAGGGCTGATGTTGATTTTTGGTATTTAAATATAAAAAATATGGTTGCTAAAAGGCATTTCTGATCGTTAAAAGCCTAAATTTTGGTCGCTAAAAGCCTGCACCAGATATCATCACTTCACCTCGTTTGCTTAAACTCCAAATTCTCTAACGGGGTGCCCATGATTCGTTCAGAACCCTGTGCGCGCAAATGAAATATGCTACTCATCTAAATTTGGCATTTCGGACCCAACAGAACCATCAAAACTTTCATCGGAGATTGTCTTGATGAAAAGTGGGTCCCATACCCAACTAATGTTTTAAGCTAAAATCCACAAGAAGGCTTAAAATGAGACCGAAAGCCTTGAGAACTGCACGAAATATCATTTTAGCACAAACTCGATATTCCGGAGTTAACCGCGCGGATAGAATTCTCATCCGAGCATATTTACCAAGAATATTGACTGAAGTCAAACCTTGGCTTAAGCTTCAAAGTTAAAATATTTAACAGCTTAAACTCATATCGGGAGCCTTGGGGTCCGAAACAACCATGCCCTTAGCCTAAAATAACCCTTTCGAAGTTGATAGAAACGCCAAAATTGCATTCTGAGGCTATCTGTAACACCCCGTATCCTAGAAAAACCAACCAACTATCATTTCAGAAGTTGCAGGTGCCCCATTAATGGGTGCCACCTACAGACCGTAGGGTGACCCACAGACCGTAGGTGGGGTCCGTGGTTGGCTACCTACAACCCCCTCCCAGAACTCCCAGAAAATTCAGGTAATGGTCAACTTACGCCAGGACGTACGGACTGTAGGTTAGACCACGATCCGTGGTCCAGGGCCGTAGGTCGGATCCCCAGATTTCAACTCCCAGAACCCACTCGACGGCCGACCAGAATGGACCGTCGATCCTGCCATGGTCCGTCGGCCTGGTTTGTCGGTGACCCCCGACAACTTTTAGTCAGGGGGTTTGGTCTTTTCCCTATGCGTTGGACCCCTAAACTACGTCGTTTAACCCCTAAACTACGTAGTTTTGGTCAGTTTTAGCCTAGAAACTAAATTAGAACCTACCCTAGTAAACTCATTCTCCTAAATTCATCCAATTAGAACGAAAAGAGGAGAAAGCAGTCGAGCAACCCTAGTTCAAGAACGCAACAAGGTTTCTTCAGTTCCAGCCCCGAAATTGAAAGATTTCTTCATGAATTTCGTCACCAGGTATGTGGGATTTCACTAGTGTGTTCCTTTGACCTATTAGGTCCCTAGAATTCAGTCAGATTCTTGATTCTCTATATCATGTTAGACATAGGGTTTCTAGAATTTCAGGTTTATGTTATGATTCAATTGTTAGACTAATCCAAATCAGATTGTCATGTTTTCGTGGAATTATTGCTTAGTTCTTGCATGAAACTCAGAACCCTAGTTGCGTAGATTTGTTTAGTTCATGAATTACACTTGCTAGGTCAGTTTATTTAGTTATACATGCCCCAATTAAGAATGTTTCATTATCAGTATATTAATGTTGCATTTTCAGTTAGCATGTCAGTAATCTTGAGCTATTCAGTATTACAAATATTCAGTCATAATGTGTTAATTACATAATCAGTTGGGAGTAGGCTTAATACTGAGCAGACTAAGGGTCAGTCACCCTCATGTCCCAGAACTACATGCCTCGTAGGTTAGTCCCCTCTGTGGACATTACACTTAGTGATCATGCCAATCATACCTCTATACCCTTGGCAAGATATATTGGGTCCTCTCGATGGGGCGTATACATCGGACTCCACATTTAGCTCATGTGCTTTTATGTCGGTTATTAGTAGCTCCCACATACAGATTCTAGTGTATTGACCAGGTTATTAGTTACAGTTCAGTATTTAGTCTCAGTATGTTATAAACTTGGTCACTGCATTCATTTAGTTCATATTCAACATGTCTAGCATATTTATCATGTTCAGATTATATCATTGTTATATCGCTTTGTTCAGTTATATGTTTTATCCAGCTTTATTCTATCATGCATTCTCAGTACCTTTCAAGTACTGACGAATAGTCTACGCTACATCTTCTCGCGATGTAGGTTCAGGCCCTCAGCATTCAGATCACGCAGTGATTGGTTCCCGATCTCCAGTTCGGCAGCATCAGTGGTGAGTCCTCATTCTTCGAGGATGAGTGCCATGTTATCTTTCCATTTTCAGTCTTTAGTTTCAGTTTTTGCTAGAGTTAGTTGGGACATGTGTCAGCATCTCTAGTTAGTAGAGGCTTTTATTCAGACATAGTATTAGATTTAGTTTTAGTTTGAGTTTGATCTTTCAGTTGTCATTAAACTCAATTATATATATTCACATCGGTAATGGGTATTTCCCATCATTTCATTTTATGATTTGTTTCTAGCTTCCGCATAGTATATTTATTCAGTTATCTTTTAGTATGCTTATGATATGCCATCTTAGGGTTAGCTTGGGGTCACTTGTGATCCTAGGTCCCGTGTCCGCATCCTGGGGGTAGCTCCGAGCGTGACACTATCTTCCTGAACTTTTGACCGAAGTCAACCGTTCAAGTTTCAAATGCTCCAAAACACAAAAACTTGCACAAATCTCAAATGAATGACCTGACGATCAAATTGTTAGTCCCAACAAGTTATAAATGACTTGAAGCCACTACAGGAAAGCTCTAAATGCTGAAAAAAATTTGAAAAACAAAGAAAATGACGTGGAAGGTGATAATACTCAAACTACTCTTCAAAACCAATTAAAAGAGTAAGTTGTCGTTATGAATAAAAAATACTTAACTAAGAGTCGAGGTCGAATCCCACAAGGAATAATTTGTTGGAAATTAAAAACATAGAGAACTAATAGCTACAAGCTTGAATCTAAGCATAATAATACACAATTGTCAAATTAAGAAAATGATTTTGTAACACAAATATAGGCTTTGGGAAAAGAACAAATCAAGCAAAGGATAATTGAGAATTTGGAAATTTGGATTTCAACACTCACTCAACGATCCATTGCAATCTCAACACATGCTCATTTACTCATAGGTAGGGTAGGTCATCATAGGTTAACCCTAAACTCCTTTTCGGTCTTAAAGGATTATCTCATGACATATTCTTTCGATTTTAATCATGTAGTTCAATAAAATAACCTAATACTTTAACTTTGACCTCTCTTTCAAGCAAGCCTTGCACTCAACAATGAAAATCTGAATTTTCTCCTTTCTGTTTCAAATTCAAGATTCAAAGCTAATATGCGATTATCAACCTAATTCTCCACTTCACAAATTTTCTTTCGAGTAACTCACAAAGATCGGATTCTAGAATTGAGCGTGCACTCTCAACTCATAAATTCAAATATGCAAATTAGATTAAACCCAATTCATAAATGTTAATCATGGTATAAAATACAAAAGCAATTGGATGAGGAATCAAAGACCCAAAGGATTTGCCTATTTCTAGCACAAAATTCCAACCTCAATTAGCAATTACACCCACAACTCATGCAATACAAAGTAAGGGAAAAAAGATAGGATAAAAAATAATAGTATTAGAAACACAATCTTCAAACCAAATGATGAATTATGAGGCAACTTGCCTTCAAAGTCTCAACCCAAAATTAAGAATAACAAGAAATCTACTCCAAGCTAAAAGATGAGTTTTTTCTCTACAATATTCTCTCTCTAGATTTTCGGATAATGAATAATGTTTATCTCCAACTCCTTCGTGTGAGTTTGGGTCCAATCCTGAGAAATTCCATTTATGCCCTTTAAACTACTGAGCGGGCTTCGCAAAAGCGGATGGGATTTTGCTTAAGCGAAGATATCAAAAGCGATACTCCCATCACTTAAGCAAATTCCGCTAATTTTGGCCAGTTCACAAAAGTGAACTCCGCGTGGGCTTAAACCTTTGATTGTTCGCAAAAGTGAACTCTTCTCCGCAAGTGCGATATCTGGTGCTCAATTTCTACCTGTTTCAACTCTTTTTCCACTTTTGTGTATCATTTTTCCTCCCAGCAATAAATACCTGAAATTAACACAATTCAAAGGGTAATTAGCCTCTTTCTCTACTTGAGTGCCACAAAATCATAAGAAAAGAACCTCACGAATGCAAATCACCACTCATCAAAAGGTCATTACAATCGCTCATACTCTTTCTTGTAAAATATTAATACTGAATACTGAAACCACTAAATTGTAGTATGAAACAACCAAAAAGTTAAAATTATTAGTAAGATAATTTTATGGTTGATTTCTTATGTGGTCTCTCAACTTAGTAAGATCAAAGGCACATTTCTTCTTGAATCCAAATTTTTAGCAAAGAAAAATGACTTTATGAGATAATAACTATTAGGTGAGTGACTATATGAAAAACCAACTAAATAATTTTACCACAAATAAATTTAGAAGCCAAGCTTCTTGTTAGATTCCTCTTAGCATGCAATTAGAAGGACGAGAAAGTAATAATATGAAATATAATATTAGACTAAATAGTTGTATCTAAAAGAAATGTGCATTACCATTTCCATCAAATTTAAATAGACACCAACTACAATAATAATCAATATTTAGAACAAACAAATTAATAACTCCTACTCGTGATTAGCATAAAACTAAAAGTATTTATTATAATTTTAAAAAAATAATGACATGGGAAATTAATTCAAAGTTTCCCTCTCCTCTTTTTTGGTCTAATTGAAAGAAATTCATGCAAAGTCTCATTGGGGAGTAAAAATAAAAAGATAAAAAAAAAAACACCTCCCATAAGCATCTATGGGACCAATAGGTAGGTGTTGAACGACAACGCATCTATCAGCAAGACACACATCGTTTCCACCAATAGCGATTTCTCCGTGGTCGAAAAAGCTTTTTGTAACAACATCAATTGCCATCTAGTCTTATACCCATAACCCACTATATTTTCTTAACACCACACCCACTTAAAATAAAGCAAAAAAAGTCCTACACAAAAATCATTAAAATAAAATAAAATATGGTTGATTTCTTATGTGGTCTCTTAACTTAGTAAGATCAAAGGCACATTTATTCTTCAATCCAATTTTTCAGCAAAGAAAATGACGTTATGTGATAATAACTACTAGGTGAGTGACTATCTGAAAACCCAATTCAATTATTTTACCACAAAGAAATTTAGAGTCAAGCTTCTTGTTAGATTCCTCTTAGCATGCAATTAGAAGGTCGAGAAACTAATATTATCAAATATTATAGTTGGACTAAATATTTTTATCTAAAAGAAATGTACATTACCATTGCCATCAAATTTAAACAAGCACTACTACAACAATAATCAACATTTAGAGTAAACAAGTCAATAACTCCTACTCGTGATTAGCCTAAAACTAAAAGTACTTTTTATAATATTTTAAAAATAATGACATGAGAAATTAATTCTAAGTTTCCCCTCTTTTTTTTTGGTCTAATTGAAAGAAATCATGGAAGGTCTCTTTGGAGACATGATCTGATAAAAAACACCTCATGTTAGCATCTATGAGACCAATAGGTAGGTGTTAAACGACAAAGCATCTATCAACAAGACGCATTGTTTCCGCCAATAGTGATTTCTCCGTGGTCAGAAAAACTTTTGATAACATCAATGCCCATGTTGTGTTATACCCATAACCCACTATATCCTCTTAACACCACACCCACTTAAATAAAGGGAAAATTACATGAGTTTGCAAATATCCCTATGTTATTAATTAATAAGGGTATAGTTTAATTTATTTACTGTCAATAAATATAGTTTCAAAATTTTGCCATAATTAATGGGATCCACCACCTCTTTGTATACCGAATCAAAGCCATTCAGTTGCTTTTATATAAAATTTTATACAAAATCCTTTATATCTCTCCTATCCTCATTCCATATCTTTCTCCTAAAATCACTCTTCCACTTCTAAGTTGAATTTCGAATTCCACATTCTCCCTCCAATCGTGTTTTCACTTTTCGCAGGTAACAACCAAATTGTGGATGAATCTATTTTATCCGTTTTCAACAATTGTGTATGTATTGTTTGTTAGTTTTTTGACATTTTTTTCTAAAAAATCGTTCTTCTTATCAGATTAACAGCAGAATGGATGATTCCTCTCCATCTATGAGGATTACTAGAGGTACGTCATTGCATGTCAAAGTTGTTGACAATCCACCATCGTTTTCAATCGGATTAACTCAGGATTTTGGGGTCAATGCAGGGTCTATGAAAAAATCTAAACAAATTCAAGTTGAAAAATCTATTGAAGAATTGAGATCTAAGAAATAAAATGACCCAATTGCAATTCAGAAAGTCATCAAAATTGTGAAGGTTAGCGGCATTTAAATTGTTGACGGAAGAAGTAAGAGAAAAACCATAAACAGTGATTCAGAGGACATGGAATCTGCTTCAACAGATCTAGACAAACATGAAGAGCATCAGGAACATCAGGTATTAGCTTAAAACAAAATTCTAGATAGATATTTGTATATACCGTTACTTATGTGCAAATATACATAAAGTATTCTGATTAAATCATATTTGTATATAGATATATGTATATCAATATTTCAATCTTAAATCACACTTGTATTACATATTTGTATATTTGGTTAGTTATACAAAAGTTACTTGAATTATAAGTACAGTTTCATGCCTGAATCACAATTGTATAATGTAATTTGTATATTCCATTAGTTATATACAAATTATACATTAGTTATATACAAATTACTTGAAGTTATGTATTATGTATATTGTTAGTTGTATATTAAGGGTTATATACAAAATTGATTGAGATAGTTGTATATTTTGGATATAAAATTTTATAGATATATACAAAAGAATTACAAATACAAATACAGTTTATTTATACAAATAATAATTTAGTTATATGTATACAATATTTACTTAAAAAGTTCTGGTACAATAAGCTAATATATTTGTATATCATAATTTAGTTATATTAACTGATAATTTTTCTTGTTTATGCAGATTACTTTCAGAAATATAGAGCCAACAACGATGAAAATTAAAATCCTTCAATTGCCCCCTCCAACAGTCCAATGAATTTCACTACACCCGCAAATTGACTGTTCTGATCACAATCAAGCTATAGAGTCAGACGATGATTTTCAAAATCCTCTTGTCATTACCAACATAAAAGGAAAAGAGAAAGTCGTTGAACATTCATTTCCTGTAAAGAAAAAGAAAAGACAATTTGTCCCTCTTAGTCCAAAAAAGTCTCCACGAAAAACAATTAAACTACCTCCAAGAAGATCAATGTCACGTCAAGCCACACGATCACCACCAGCCAAGATCAACAATGCTGATATAAACAAACAGATTACAACACACTCTTTTGTATACAAATATTACACAACTATATATACAAACAGATTTCAACACACTCTTTTTATCGAATCATTCACGATTACCATATATACAATTGACATATGAATTTTGATACAATCAGTTTAATCATTAATAAAAAAATAAAATTACACGACCTTACATATGCACATATACAAATATAATACATATACAAAATTATGGTAAATTATACAATTTCATAGATATATACAAAAAATATGAAATAGATAAAATATACAAACATTACACAATTGTATATACAAGCAGACTACACCAAAAAAAATTTAAAAAAAATACATCACACCCTTTTTCAGAAACAAGCACGATTGTCATATATACAATTTTCGTATTACGATGGTCATATATACAATTGATAACACACAATCAATTACACATAAATATTGTATAGAAATTATATACGATTTCTCACATATACAATATAATCAGTACATATATACAAATAGTGTCATTAACGTTTGTGTGTTTCATACGATTTATCTAATATTGTATAAACAAGGGAAAATAGATAATTCCCTTTTTATACCATCACAATCGACACACCAGAAGAAATCGTTTCATAAATTCAATATTTACGCTATACTAATCATTTGTATACTATATTGCAGTTCAAAATATGAAGTTTCCTTTAATTAAACCTTACATGTCGTTGAATATACCAAAAAATTGATTAATCTTATGCTTCAGTCGTGCACGAAAATAAGTTGTTATTGTCTTTCTATCGCTATAGAATTATTTTTTGGGAAAATATTTGATTTTGAACGTTTAGCTTAAATCATGGGATTGGGTAAATTTATTGTTACCGTATTTAGATCTAGTGTTACCATTCACTGAAAAAGTAAAATATTGTATAGATTTAAAACAAAAAAAAACGTTTTATACAATTTAAAGCTACCTAACAAACTAAACTATACCCATGAAATGTAATTATATAAACTATACCCGTGGAATGTTATTTCATAAAATCCGTTTGCCATATATGAAATCTTCCTTTAAATAAAAGCAAAAAAGTCCTGCACAAAAATCATCAAAATAAAATAAAATAATAAGAAGTAGAGAAAAAGAGATGTTTCTTAGATATAATATATTATTTGATAGGAGTGGCTGACAAGAGAAGCATCCCATACCATCATCTTCAAAGGAAATCTCAATTTCATTGATTACTGGGCCTTTTTATCATTATTTTCTAAACTAAAAACGCAACTATTGAAATAAAGGAATACTTTTAGAAGTAAAAAGTCCAATCGAAAATTAAACAATAGTCAAAAAAATTTAACAAACAAATAAAAGAAAAGAACTTGGTAATTACTATCATTAATAAATACTAATCCTCTATTTTTGCCATGATGATGCCATCACCTCCGTTGTGCACGCCAAACTCTTCACCAAACTTGTTAATTATCATCACTATAGTCGTCGATCTATCCTTGATGGCTTTGCAAAATTAAGAAGTACATATGTCTAAAGTAAAACGTGTTTATGTAGTAAGGAGACAACAAAACGATAAGAAGATTGAAATTCTAAACATGAAAGGAATGGAAAAATAAACAAATTGAAGACAAATTTTACTTTTGGCGAGTGGGACGAAGAAACGAAGAGGAGAAAGACGTGGGGGGAGGGGGAGGAGTTTTACTAGAAGAAGGAAAAGAGGAAGAGACATAATTAAGAGAAGGAGGCTAAAAAGTGTCAATTGAAGAGACACGATCTTTAAATTTTTTTAAGCAAATAAAAGGGCAAAAAAAGGAAAAAGGATAAATAGGGTTCTACTTTCTTAGGGCGGCACGTAGTGTCACTATCACGCCCCGAGGCTACCCCTAGACATAACATAGAACCTAGGATCACGAGTGACCCAAGCTAACCCTAAGTCTGGCATATATCAAGCATACTAAAAATAACTAAGTAAAACATGTACTATGCGGAAGCTAAAAATAATGGATATCTAAAATGGGGGAAAACCGAACTAGTTTGAATATGTAAAAAATGATAAAAGTTTAGTGATGACTGAAACAACACCTAACAACTCGAGCTAAATCTACTACTATGTATGAAAAGCCTCTAACTGAATTGAGTTGTTGGGACATGCCCCCAACTAACTCTAACAAAACTGAAAACTAGAAATAAAGACTAAAATAGAAAGCATGTCTATTGTCCTCAAAGTATGAGGACTCACCACTGAAGTTTCTGAAGTCGAATCGAGAATCAATCTAAGCGTGATCTGGATGCTAAGTTCCTGAACCTACATCATAAAATGATGTAGCGCAAAGTATGCGTCAATACTTAGAATGTACTAAGCATGCATGATATAAATACTAATAAACAAAACAATAGATATATAAGCTGAACAATGTATAACCGAGCAATGAGATACTAAAGTATAATTGAAAAACTAAACTGAATGCAATGACAAAGTACTAATCATGAAGATAACACGCTGAACTGATTTCTGAAGTAAATGTTGAAAAACCTGGTCAATGCACTAAGAGTCTGACTGTTAGAGATACTATTAACCGACATAAACCACGTGAGTTAATCGTGGAGTCCGATGTATACACCCCATCGAGAGGATCCAATATACCTTGTCAAGGGTATAAAGGCATGATTGTGGTGTGATCACTAAATTTGATGCCCAACTAAGGGGACTTACAAACCTATGCGGGCACGTACTTCTGGGACTTTGAGGGAACATTGAACCCTAGTCCAACACGGTGCTAAGTCTAATCCCAACTGAATGATCATGAAGCTAAAATGCACAAAATACTGAATAACTCAAAACTGACATGCTAACTGAGAATGCAACATTTATATATTGAGAATATAACATTCGAAATCTGAAACATGAATTTCTATCTGGCTGGCCTAGGAGGTATAATTCATGAACTAGGATAAATTTACACAAGCTAGGATTCTGAGTGCTATGCATGGAATTATACTAAATTATCAAGAAACAAGTTATTTAGATCAAAGGAACCATAATCACAATAAATCTTGAAAATCTAGAAACGCTAGGGTTGAACAATTTATGAGAATCTGAAGAACTAACTGAATTTTAGGGACCTAATGGGTGAAAGAAATCCACTAGGGAAATCCCACATACATGGTGACGAAATCTGTGGAGAAATCCTTTTGGATTTCGGGGCTGAACTTCGAAAAACACCTCTGCTTGTTCTTGGAAGAAACTGACAACTTTTCCTCTTATTTTTTCCTAAGTTGGGTGATCTTAGGAGAATGAGGGTTTTGGGTAGGTTCAGACTAGATTATTAGGTTTAGATTGAGTAAAATGACGTATTTTAGGCATCGAACGACACAGTTTAAGTGCACAATGCATAGGTAAAAGACCAAAACGACCCTGACTTAAAAGTTGACAAAGGCCCGCCCGTCAATTGGGTCGTGGTTGTAGCCCTGCCCAACATGTCTCTACTAAAATGAGCGTAACGTTTTTACTTTGAGCTTGGATTTTAGCAAACTCGGTGGCGTTGGAAAGAGGACTCAAATATCTTTAATTTGATAGGTCATGGGCCACCTAATTCATTTTGTGCTAAAAGATATGACCATTTGGAGTTGACCCAAACGTTGAAGGCTGAACTGCCCCATTCATGGTCCACTTCACAGGTCGTGTAGGCCACCGTGGTTCTTCATAGTGAGTTGGGGTTATTTCCACGACACACTTGATGGTCCATGTGGGGTTCCATGGACCGCTAGACGGTATGTGGTTCCTCACTGTCCTTGGGGGGTCTCTCACTTGCTTTCATGGGCATATTAACGGACCGTGTGGAGTCCCACGATGTAACACTCCAAAAATTAGTAGGCTAAAACTAGAGCTAAACGTGTGAGAATTAGAGTCATGGAGGTGACCTAAGGCTAATGGCAAAGGGGCAAGGGCCAAGGCTTCCCAAGCCTTGGCAGGGAACTGCCCCACCTTCACAAAGTCTTCACGACCCGTGGTGGCCACCACGCCTTGTGGTGCCACCTATGGAGGGCTAGACAGTGGTCTCCCCAAAGGCTGCCCAAGAGTGCTCCTCTTCACGAGCCACTTCACCGCTCGTGGTGAAGATCACGACGCGTGGGAAGGCTCGTGGAAGGGAGTTAGGGGTGTGAGGGAGTTAAAATAAAAGTGGCTTAACCACTGCCTCAAGGTCCACGAGAGGGACCATGACTCGTGGAGCCCCTCGTGAAGATGCCTTGGGTGTGTGAGCTAAGGGCACAAGTTTCCCAAGCCACTGCCTCAAGACCACGGAGGGGACCACGACTCATGGTCATGACCACGACTCGTGGCACCTGGCAGCTCACTTTAAGTGAGGGGTGTTTTGGGTATTTTATTTTTAAGTCCTATCAAAGTGAAGTCATTTTTCCATACTTATATACACCTATATAAGTCATTTTTAGTCAAAATACACCCATTCAACCCATTATTTCCAAAACCCCCAAATCAAATCCCAAAAAGTTCATCTTCTCTCAAAATTTCTCTCTCTAGAACTCAAGGAAGAAGAAGAGGAAAGTTGAAGCTAGGGCTTGAAGAAACAAGGCTTTTTCACTCAAATTCTTTGGATAATCCTAACTAAGGTATGGTAGCTCTTCATCCATGGAGCCCCTTCAAAAAACCCAATTTCAAAGCTAGAAATCCCAAAAGTTAGGGTTTGACTTCAATCTCATGGATTCCTTTCAAATTCATTTTCAATGATTGAATTATGTTGATTTTATATGGTTTTATCTTGAATTCCCCAAGAATCCATGAATTCATCCATTTTCCCAAATTGGATCTCAAAGTGTGGGTATTGATTGATGCAAGTAGAATATGATAGAATTATGCATGTAGTAATTAAACTACTTGAATTATGTTATCATACATGTCTAATGTAGTAATTCTAGATGGTCCTTGAAGGTCAAATTATGAGAATTATGCATGATTATGAGATTTATGTATATGCTTTTAGAACACTTTGAGAGTGAAGTGTCCATGATTATGATGATGTTGTGTTGATTGAAAGGCCATTCTCATGAACACACAATGAATATAATGTGAAAGGTTTTCTCACAATATGATGATTCTAAGGTTGAAAGGCTATTCTCACCTATTGAATCTATGAGCTATCTTATGAATTATGTTGGATTGAGTGTCAAGGCATGCTTCCATGAATATGAACTTAAGTTAAGACTTAATATGTAATCCGTGGGAATAGATGCTTAGCATCGAGTGGAGATTGAATATGAGATAGAGGCTCTTCTGTTAAGTAAGGTCGGGTTTCTAAAAGTAATCTCATGAGATGGAAGCTCCCCCGTTAAGCAAGGTTGGGGTTTCTAGTAACAATCTCCTTATCCCATAAACTATGTGCCCCAATGGGTTATTTAGCTAGTGGATCCACCTAAAAGCTAATGAATGATGGTCTTACCTTAGTCAAGTAGGACAACCCTTTTCGGTGTGGGTAACACCGGATTCCATGGTAAGCTCACATGGTCTATGTCGGTTAAGGCTTATTCCCACTATAAACAAGAATATGAATTATGAACTATGGTTACTCAAGAAGCTTTACTTAGGCATGGGTGGGCTTATGGGATCTTATTCATGCATTGCACAAGTAGGCTTTGAGGGTACTTATGGTATGTTTCTCTTATGCTATGATGACCTATGTAATGAATATGCTTATGACTTATGCTTTTTCCATTATCTTCAAATTGATGCTTTAAACTAGTAAATGGCATGCATTCAACTAAAATATCCCTTTTTGGCATGTTTTCAAGATTTTATGCATGACTATCATACTTAGTGCATATTTGTACTAACCCATATTTTTCCTACATTTTCCCCAAGTGTAGGGACTGGTTCTTAAGGCGGTTATCATTTGGTTCAAGATGGGATTCGACTATTCTCCCTGCTTGTGGTGAGTCCTCATAATTCGAGGACGGGAGATTCACTTTGAGTTTCATTTCTAGTATTTCATTTTCGAACAATGTTGTATGGGCTATGTCCCTTTTTATTTGAACTATTGTAATAGATGTCTAATTGAGACACGTCTAGACTTCTGCTTTCCTTTATAAAGACTTTTTGGACTTCAAGGAATTTTTCCTCTTATTGTTCTAATGGACTTAAAGACTTTTATGATATGCTAAGTGGCTTACATGGTGCCTTTCAGGGTTCTATGTTCCTTGTTACGTCTAGGGGGAACCCTTGGGTCATGACACATAGCCTGTGGAGGGATCCATGGTCCTCTATGCATGGTTGGGTATTGAACCACGATAAGGATGACGTGTCGTAGTCATGTTCACGGCCCGTAATCCCATCCATGGTTCCTCATTTTTCTGTTGTTCATTCTTAGTAAAATCCTGAGGTATTAGAATATCTCCCTCTTGGGATCATTCGTCCTCGAATGAAGACTACACAAGTTGGGTATGGAGGGAAAGCTATAATCCCTACCAACTAGATACTAGAAACTGATATCTAACTTAACTGAGTTCCATGAACATACAAATATGATGAAATGTAAGGATAACTTAGGGATCATGATACTAGTATTGAATTACACAAGATTAAACTGAGAGACTGGAGAGGAACTATTACCTTAAGCTGAATTGGGATTGGAAAGAAATATGTAAGGATACTTGGCTCTCATGGCTGCTTCTACTTCCCAAGTATCTTTCTCTACAGACTAACTACTCCACAAAACCTTTACTAAAGCGACTTCCTTATTTCTCAACCTACGAACTCAGTGGTCAAGAATATCAGCTGGAATCTCCTCATAGGTGATGCTATCCTTCACAGACACACTATTTAAGGGTACTATCTATGTCGGATCACCGACACACTTCTTTAACAAGGAAATGTGAGATACTGGATGAATTGCTGCTAGTTCTATTGGTAGCTCTAACTCATAACCAACCTTACCAACCCTTTTCATGATTTTGTAAGGACCTACATATATGGGACTGAGCTTCCCTTTCTTGCCTAATCTCGTCACCCCCTTCATGTGTGACACTTTCAGGAAAATCCAATCATCAATTTCAAACTCTAAGTCCCGTCTCCTTACATCTACATAGGACTTCCGACGACTCTGAGTTGTCTTTAGTCTATCTCTGATGAGCTAAACTTTCTCCTAAGCCTTATGAATTGAATCTGGCCTAATCAAGGTTGCTTCACCTACTTTAAACCAACCAATCGGGGACCTGCATCTATGCCCATATAGTACCTCATACGGGGCCATCTGGATACTGGAATAAAAGCTAGTATTATAGGCGAACTCTATGAGAGGTAGGTTATCATCCCAATTACCCTTGAAATCGATCACACAAGCTCTCAAAATGTCCTCTAAGGTCTGAATGGTACACTCTGCTTCACCATCCGTCTGCGGATGAAATGTTGTACTGAGAGTGACCTGAGTACCAAGACCTTTCTAAAATGATTTACAGAAATGAGATGTAAACTTAGGACCTCTATCTAAGATGATAGAAAAGGGAACCCCATGCAACCTGACTATCTCATTGATGTAGAGTTTGGCGTAGTCCTCTGCTGAATCTGTAGTTTGACAACCAAAAAGTGAGCGGACTTAGTGACTTCGTCCACTATCACCCAAATGGATTTATGGTGTCTGTGAGTACGAGGTAAACCCTTAATGAATTCCATGTTTATCACTTCCCACTTCCATGTAGGAATGTTAATCTCTTGAGTAATACCTCCTGGTTTCTGATGTTCTAACTTGACCTGTTGATAGTTAGGACACTTAGTCTATTTATGTTGTTCCACCAAAAGACTTCCCGTAGATCACGGTACATCTTAGTCGAACTCGGATGAATGGAATATCTGAAATTATGGGCTTCTGTAAGGATTTTCTTCCTCAACTCACCCACATTAGGAACACATAAGCAACCATGGTAACGAAGCACACTATCTCCCCCTTGGGAGAAAACCTCTACTATCTGCTGATGAATTGCACCTTTCAACTGAAGTAATACAGGATCACTATCCTGTTTTACCTTAACTTCCGCCACCAATGAAGATTCTGACCCATTCTGGACTATCACACCACCATCTGACGTGTCCAGAAGGCAAACTCTTAAGCGAGCAAACCGGTGAACATCTTTGGCTAATTCTTTCTTCTCTTCCTCAAATTGTGCTACACTACCCATGGATAGTCTGTTGAGGGCGTCAACTACTACATTGGCCTTACCCAGATGGTAGAGCACATTCATGTCATAGTCTTTGAGGAATTCAAGCCATATTTTTTGACGAAGATTCAACTCTTTCTAGGTGAACATATATTGGAGGCTCTTATGATCTGTGAAAACATCAACATGAACACCATACAAATAGTGTATCTAAATCTTTAGGGCACATACTATGGTTGCAAGCTTGAGGTCATGAGTCAAGTAGTTCTTCTCATGGATGTTAAGTTGTCTACAAGCATAAGCTATAACCTTACCTTGATGCATAAACACACAACCTAGGCCAACCCTGGATGCACTATAATAAACCACATAACCGTCTGAACCATCTTGTAGAGTCAGTTGTAGTCAACCTAGTCTTCAGTTTTGGGAACATTTTCCTACACTCATTTGACCACTGAAACTTGACATTTTTTTTAGTCAACTTGGTTAATGAGGAAGCTATGGATGAAAATTCTTCCACAAACCTTCTATAATAACCGACCAAACCCAAGAAACTTTTGATATCAGTTGGAGAGGTGGGTTTACGCTAGTGTTGTACCACCTCAATTTTCTGAGAATCCACTCAAATACCTTCGCTAGATACCACATGACCAAGGAAAGCGACTGATTGTAACCAAAATACACATTTGATGAACCTAGAGAATAATTGGAGATCTTTAAGGGTTTGCAACACAACCCTCAGATGAGTCGCATGTTTTTTCTCACTTCCAGAATAAATAAGGATATCATCAATAAAGACGATGACGAACAACTCTAAACGTTGTTAGAATAAACTGTTCATTAAGTTCATGAAAGGTAAATGGGCATTTATTAGTCTAAAAGACATAACCATAAATTCCTAGTGACAATACCAAGTTTTGAAGGCTGTCTCCGGGATGTCACTATATCCGACTCTGAGTTGATGATAGTTGGATCTGAGGTCTATCCTAGAGAAGCAACTAGCACCCTCAAGTTGGTCGAACAAGTCATGAATCTTAGGTATGGGATATTTATTCTTGATTGTGACTTTGTTCAACTGACGATAATCAATACATATTCTGAGAGAACCGTCTTTCTTTTTTACGAACAACACTAGAGCAAGAGATATTGAGTTTGATGAAGCCCTTATCTAGAAAGTATATCAACTGTTCTTTGAATTCCTTAAGCTCAACTGGAGCCATTCTGTAAGGAGGAATCGAAATAGGTTGGGTATCTGGAAGTCAATTTCCCTTTCAAGAGGAACTCTAGGGAGATCTTCTGGAAACTCATTTAAGACAGGGTCTGACTCCAGATTTTGGGTTTTAGAGATTGAATCCTTAACATGAACAAGATGATAGATATATGCTTTAGAAATCATTTTCATGGCCTTAAGGTTGGAGATAAATCGACCTATAGGCACTGAGTTACTACCCTTCCACTCTAAGACTGACTCATTTGGAAACTGAAACCGAACAATCCTAGTTCTACAATCGACTGAGGCATAACATGAATGTAACCAATCCATGCCTAGAATGATATCAAAATCTACCCTTTATAACCCTACAAGGTCTGCTGAGGTGACTTTTTGGGAAAATGTGACAGGGCAATTTATGTATACCCATCTAGCTATAACTGGGACTGAGAAGGGTTCTGAAAGAGTTTCTAGACTGACACCAAAGTTTAATGCTATATATAGAGTTACAAAAGAAAGTGTAGCCCCTGAATCTAACAATGTATAAACATCTAAATGGAAGACTATCAACGTACCAGTGACCACATCAAGAGAATTTTCCTGGTCCTGGCGAGCCTGAAGAGCATACAATGTGTTCTAGCACTGACCACCACTTGTACTAGAAGAGGCACTCTACTGAATGGGGCGACCTACTAGTGCTGCTGAAGTTGTAAACTAAGTCTTGTTACTTCATTGTCCTTGCCTGGCAGAAAGGAAATCCTTCAACCTATGACCAAACTGGCCACACCTGAAACACCCTTCTTTGCCAGCAAGACACTCACCTGGATGGTTCTTACCACACTTTGGGCAAGTTGGAAAAGTCCAATTACCTGAAATACTCTCCTGTGACTTAGAGCCTTATGCCTTACCTTTTTGATTCTATAGAAACCTGGGGATGGAGCACTAGCTGATGAAGGTGCTGGGGCTGTAGACCTCTGCTAAAACTGTGAGCGATTTCCACCATCCGACCTTTGCTGAGAGTATTCATAATTTCCTGTCCTACCCTTTTTTCTATCCTTAGCCATTTCTCTGAGCTTATCTCCCTCAACCTGTGGAGCATGAGTCATTAGACAAGAGATATCCATATCTCTTAATAGCATAACATTCCTGCACTTGGTCTTGACCAGATCGGATACTCCCAATAAGAAATTGCTCATTTGTGCTCTCAAATCAACAACCATAAGAAGATCATACCTGGAGAGTTGGGTGAATTTCAGCCCATACTCCTAGATTGACATTGAACCCTACTTCAAGTTCATAAACTTCTAGGCCTTAGACTCCCTTAAATCTCTCGAGAAGAACCTGTAAAGCTCCAGTAAAACAATCCCATGTCATAAGAGCTGCATCCACACCCTTGTTGTCTTTCCACTGTGTGAACCAAATATGAGCCATATCCTTAAGTTGATAAGAGGCCAATTCGACACTATCAGTACCAGACACTTGCATTACCTCAAGAATCTTCTTAATCTCATCAATGAAGTTCTATGGGTCCTCACCAATCTTCGACCCTAGAAATTTTGGTGGATTCATATGAACAAAGTCTCAAACCCTAGGTGTAGTTGATCCACTAGTGGGGTTTTCAGGAACTGGGGCCTGATGATTGGTCTGGTTGGCTACTGTCTAAGCCAATAGCTGGATCGTTGTATGAAACTATACATTTGTAACCTCGTGATTCGAGACTGGGTGAACTACATTAGCATTGTGGGCATTAGCATTCCGTGTGTTAGCTCTACGAGGAGGCATGATCTAAAATGTACAAGGATGGATTAGAAAGGATAAGTTGAATCACACTTCACACACGATAAGAATAGCAAAGGAAGTGGAATTTTTCTTAAAACACTTTGTAGTCTCCCCTTCATAGATATGGCGCTCTTCACACCCATAAAAGTGACTCTACTTAGTGCGGTTTTCAGACACCCTGGGACTCTTGAACCTAATACTTTGATACCAAATTTGTCACGCCCCGAGGCTACCCCCTAGATGTAACACGAGACCTAGGATCACGAGTGACCCCAAGCTAACCCTGAGTCTGGCATATATCAAGCATACTGAAAATAACTAAGTAAAACATGTACTATGTGGAAGCTAAAAATAGTGAATATCTGAAATGGGGAAAAATGCAACTAGTTTAAATACGTAAAATATGATAAGAGTTTATTGATAACTGAAACAACACCTAACAACTCAAGCTGAATCTACTACTATGTCTGAAAAGCCTTTAACTGAATTGAATTGTTGGGACATGCCCCAGCTAACTCTAACAAAACTGAAAACTGGAAATAAATACTAAAATGGAAAGCATGTCTATTGTCCTCAAAGTATGAGAACTCTCCACTGAAGCTGTTGAAATTGAATCGAGAATCCATCTAAGCGTGATCTGGATATTGAATACCTAAACCTACATAATGAAATGATGTAGCGCAAAGTATGCATCAGTACTTGAAATATACTGAGCATGCATGATATAGATACTAAACAGAACAATAGATATATAAGATGAACAATGCATAACTGAGCAATGATATAATCCGAGAAAGGATATAGATACTGAAGTGTAACTGAAAAACTAAATTGAATGCAATGACCAAGTACTAATCATGAAGATAAGATGTGGAACTTATTTCTGAAGTAAATGCTGAAAACCTGGTCAATGCACTAAGAGTCTGACTGTGGGAGCTACTATTAATCAATATAAACCACGTGAGCTAATCGTGGAGTATGGCCTACTATTAATCGACATAAACCATGTGAGCTAATTGTAGAGTCTGATGTATACGCCTCATTGAGAGGATCCAATATACCTTGCCAGGGGTATAAAGGCATGACTGTGGCGTGATCACTAAATGTGATGCCCACCTGAGGGGATATAAATCTACGCGAGCACGTACTTCTGGACTTTCAGGGTATGTTGAACCCTAGTCCAACTCGATGCTAAGTCTACTCCCAACTGAATATTCATGAAGCTAAAATGCACTAAATACTGAATAGTTTAAAACTAACATGCTAACTGAGAATGCATCATTTATATACTGAGAATATAACATTCCAAATCTGAAGCGTGAATTTATGTATGGCTGGCCTAGAAAGTATAATTCATGAACTAGAATATTACACAAGCTAGGGTTCTGAGTGATATGCATGGAATTATAATAAATTATCAAGAAACAAGTTATTTAGATCAAAGGAACCATAATCATAATGAATCTTGTAAATCTAGAAACCCTAGGGCTGAATAGTTTATGAGAATCTAAAGAACTAACTTAATTCTAGGGACCTAATGGTGAAAGGAACCCACTAGTGAAATCCTACATACCTGGTGACGAAATCTACGGAGAAATCCGTTAGATTTTGGGGTTGAACTTCGAAGAACACCTCTGCTTGTTCTTAGAAGAAACTGACGACTTTTCCTCTTCTTTTCGCCCTAACTTTGGTAATTTTAGGAGAATGAGGGTTTTGGGCAGGTTCTAACTAGATTATTAGGTTTAGACTGAGTAAAATGACGTAGTTTAGGCATCAAATGACGTAGTTTAAGTGCCCAATGCATAGGGAAAGGACCAAAATGACCCTAACTTAAAAGCTGACGAAGTCCCGTCACGGTGGGACTGATGGGCCGTCATTAAGACCACTGCCTGTCAACTGGGTCATGGTTGTGGCCCTGTCCAATAGGTCTCTACTAAAATGAGCGTAACATTTTACTCCGAGCTTGGATTTTAGCAAATTCAGTGGCGTTGGAAAGAGGACTCAAGTATCCTTAATTTGATAGGTCATGGGTCACCTAATTCATTTTATGCTAAAAGATTTGACCATTTTTAGTTGACCCAAACCTTGAAGGATGAATTGTTAAATTGCCCCATTCATAGACCGTGTTAATCACCATGGGCCGTGTAAGCCACCGTGGTTATTCACAATGAGTTGGGGTTGTTTCCACGACACAATTGATGGGCCGTGTGGGGTTCCACGGACCGTTTAGTGGTCCATGGTTCCTCACTGTCCTTGGGGGGTCTATGGCTTGATTTCACGGGCATATTGACGCCCCGTGTGGAGTCCTACGACTCGTGGAGGGATCTGTGGTCCTCCATGCTTGGCTGAGTGTGAACCACGACAAGGGTGATGGGTCATGGTCCTGTTCACAGCCTGTGAACCCCTCTGTGGTTCCCCCTTTTTTCTGTTGTTCAGTCTTAGTTAAATCCTTAGGTGTTATAGTCACAACCAAAAGTAGACCCTAGATGTGACATAACATATAGGACCTCAAAAGGCCCTACACAAGCCATTTGACATGCATCATACGTGATAAAAATCACAGTAAGAAAGTTTAAGCAATAACATCTCATATTTAAAGAAAATAGTTTAAATCACAAGTGCAGAATACTATCTTTTTTCTTGACAAGTCATCTAAACATCATAAGAGTGGTTGGGACATAACTCATACACCATGTACAAAATCTCAAGAATAGACTAATAAGTAATAAAATATCTTCCATGTCTAAGCTAGCCATAAGTGGAAGGAGATGGAGCGTCGAACCCTACATTATGAGATAATATGGGCACAAGTATGCATTAGTAAACATAATGAACTAAGTATGGGTAAATAGTCATAAAGTAGGCATGATATCATGATACATATAAAACATTTAATGCATGACCAATAATTAACATTTAAAAGCTTTAAGAAGCAACATCATAGAAATCACGAGACATGATCAATGCATTAGTAAAGAGGCATAAAGAAGCTTTAAGGAAAAACATAGTTCGTTTTGTGGAATATTAGCTTTAACCGACACTAACACAATGTAAGCTATAACACGGAATCCAGTGTAACTCCTACATCAAAAAAGGAGAGGCTACTTGCCAAGGTAGACTCCATATCATATCATAATGCTATTGTGGACCCACTAGCTAAGTCAATTAAGACAACCTATGGGGGCATGTAGTTTGGAACTAGATGTTGCTACTAGAGACTACCCTATTTGAGCCTCCACATCAAAGTCCTCTCGGTGCTAAGTTAAATCCCAACGGAATAGATTAAATCAGTTAACAAAAGCATAACATTATGAAAGACAATGATCAATACCAATCCACATCATCAAATCATATAAGAGTAGCTCCTTTAAAACCATGATTCATAAATATTTCATATAGACACTTACCTTTCTAAGAGTTTAAATCATGATCCTTATAAATTGAAAGAAAACCTTTCACAAATCATCGATACTAATCATAATTCACCCTTTCATAAAAACATGCATCATTCCTTCATAAAATTCATGATCATAGTACATACTTGAAAATCAAGCATAATGCATGGGTCCATAAAAATTCAATTATAAACCATGTAAATGAGTTAAAACATGCATAATATGGTACAAAAAAAATCAGTTGAATCATAATCAAAAGGACCCATGAAGATTGACATAAACCCTAATCAATTTGGGTGAGACTGAATAACTTTTAGGACCCAATTCAATGGATGAAAGGGATCAATTGGTGAATGATGAGTCCACAAATTGGACTCATTTAGGGCTATATTTTAATAGAAATTGTGTCCTCAAATGCTTATTTTATCTCAATATCTAATGAAAACCTTCAAGTTTCAGGTATTTAAAGTTTGATGGAAAGCATGGACACTACTTCGCAAAAAGAAAAGAAAAGGCTGAAAAGAACAAGAAAATGAAGGCCTGAGGATCGATGAGTTCACTTGGTGAGTCACTGAAGGGTCTCACTTCACCTTCTGTTCCATTGTGTTGTGCCCTGAAGGAAAGGATCAAGTCGGTGGAAAAAGGGAGAAGTTGGCGCATCACCGAGAAGGTCCGCGAAGCAGTACTATGTCGCCCAATGACCCAGAGCACGATGATGCCGAAGGATGGAACAAGACGGCGATGAACTACACCAAAGAGAGAACCACCGAGTTGATCGGCGATTCCGACTAATGTCGCCAAGTGATCCACCGCACCACAGATTTTTAAAAACTATAAATACTCGTTGAGAGTTATAGCTTAGTATCAGATTTTAGATCATATTTTAGTATTACATTATGAGTATTATATTCTGAGTATTATATTTTCAATAGAAAACAATTAATATAATTTTAGTACTTTTTATTTTTACTCTCAAGTTTGTAAGGGTTTGAAGACTTGAAGAAGAAAATGGTTTCATCTCTTTCAATTTGGAGGTGGGTCTCTTGGATTCTTTTTTCTTTGCTCAAATCAAGACTTATTTCTCTATACCCATTTGATTTCAACTTCATTGAAGGTATAAATTTCTATCTCTTGATGTGTGGCTAAAAACCCCATTCTTGGGGTGTGATTTAACAAATATGTGTTGATATTATTGTTGGGTCTGGCTTGCCCGAGAGGGAGGTCGAGAAACCAAGACCGCTAGACTGATGGTCTAAGGAGTGGGTCGACATGAGGTTCATCTCGAGAGGGTGAGCCCTAGTCCCATATCCTAACACTCAGCTCGAGAGAGTGAGTGGGGTAAAGCGTAGGTTGGCCTTCATGCGGCAAATGGGTGTCCGAAAGGAACGCATTTGAAACGAGGTAAGTTGCCCGAGAGAGAACTTATTTCCATCTAAAGCTTATCCTAGTCACTATTATCTTGCAAATTTCCTATCGAAAGCATGTACCCAACTATTTATCTCAACTTGTATTGCGGTCACACCCCAATAACTCTTCCCCATAGTTGATTTCTTTGTTAGTTTTGCTGTTTTTACTTACTAGTGACAAAACCCCATTGTTATTTGACACCTTTGTGTCCCTCTTTAATTTACAATATTTTTAATCGTTAATGTCTTTAGCTACGACTAGTTAGAACTAAATTTTATTTTTCTATTAATTCTCAAAACCGCTCCCTTGGGACACGACCCCAACCCTTTGTTGGGTTACTATACTATTTCATGATCGTAGACACTCGTACTGGAAATTGTGCCGTTGATTACGTGAATAATTTCTAAATATCAAAATGGCGCGCTGCTGGGGAGTGGTGTTATTTGAGAGTTTTTAGATTAGTAGAATTTTTGTTCTTCTTAGTTGTAGTCTACTAACCTTATTTTTAGTTTTGTTTTTCTTTAATTTTGTTGGTGTATGTAGGTTCCCTAAGCATAGCTGAAGGTAATAGTGGAAACTCGGCTGAGATGAAGCAAGAAGTCGAGAGGGACTTCACACTACCTACATTGGTAACTCAGTTGCACGAGTTAGCCACCAAAATACCAGAGGTGGAAAACTAGTGCACGAGTCAAGGGAGATACATACCTCCTCATGAGAGGAAACAGTCTAGATGCAGGGAGAATAATCGTGTCGAGGACACACTCTAAATCATTCTCCAAAAGATCACCGAACAAGATCAAATGTTGGAAGAAATAAAAGAGAGTATTGAAGTGTTGAATCAAATGGTTGGATCTTATTCTAGATCAATCCATCTGATCAGGACACTCCTGAATTATGCAGTGCCTATTTTTCACTCAAACGAACTATTGGGGTTACCTAGTAACACTAGGGCCAACCCAACCAATGGGGAGTGAGTAACGACTCGCATCGAGCCACTACGTTAAATAAGGCACTTCTTGGGAGGCAACCTAAGGTTTTAAATGCTTAAATTTGCTTTTACAAATAATTGTGTGTTAGTGGTGCAGGTTTGAACGAGGAAAGTGGTGAAAAATACAGGTTGGCGAGAAAATGGTCAGCCGGCGGACCATTGAACAGGTCGGCGCATCGCCAACCAGGTCAGCGATTTTGACTTAGACCACCATCTTGATCCCAAGAAATTGACAAGTCTGTAACAATCGGTGGGACAAGGGACCACTTGGCGATTCGCCGAGTGGATTGGCGATCGCAACTAACGTCGCCGAACTAGCGTGAACTGGACGGTTATAATGGCCAAAAGATTTAAAACTTCAACTTCTTCTCTTTCCCTCGCACACAAATCTCCTAAACTCGCACTAAGGTAGAATTTTATTTAATTTAGCATTACTCTAGCATTTTAGTTTGGGACTTGTGCTCGGAATTGGAATACTTTGCCGCCTAGCTTTTCAAATCGAATTTAGTTGACATTGAAGGTTGGTTTCCTTTTCCCATATTTACATTTGAAAGCTTTTTACTATTTTGCAATAATTGTCTCTTAGTGATGTGTGTTGGGCCTCTCTGATAGGATTAGAATGATTACATGCTTATTTTAATTCAAAAAACTTGCGAGTGTTGACTGATTATCGAATGCTCATAGTCTATGTGCTTTTTAATGAGTTGGGTCGTGATCGCATGTTGTTTTAATTGATTGGGTGAAGTTTGAGTAGCCCATGTTTGTGCTAAATGGCGAAAATTTTCTCAATGATAGAGAGAGGTGACACCGCTCTTAAGAGCAAATATCATCAAATGGCCAAATGCAATAAGTCCGGGAGAAATTTAATTATTCTGGGGTGATGGGTAGTATGTGTCTTGTTCGAATTTAGTTATTGCATGCTTTGATTTTGCTTTTGGGGTTTGCGGGATTGAATTTGAGAAGATGGATTGAAAATAAGAATGTTGGATCATTTGGTGAGCTGGGTCGAGCTCGCCGAATCGTTCGGCGGTTTGCCCAATATCTCCAACTCGCCCTTAATATCATGTCAAGTTGGATAAGACTGTAACTTTCGGCTAGAAGCCATGGGTCGCCGAACGCACTCGGCGACTCGCCAAAAGTACTCTTGATCGCCCTCTGTAAGCTACCCTTGAGACCCTTCTGCACTGTAACTTTCGGTGGTCAAACCCTTGCTCACCGAAAGAGATTTGGTGACTCGCTGATCTATTTGGCGAGCCTTTCTACAGTAGATTACCTGTGATTTTATTTTTCTTCCTTAACTCCTCCCAAATCTTTTGCAGGTATTACTAAACCCAACAAGGTTGGTAGCAACATACCACCCCGACGCAAAGGAAAAGGGATCACAATCAATGAGGATGCAACTGCACCCATACACAAGGCCACTAAAATTTCCACAACTGGTGAGAAAGGCAAAGGCAAGGACAAAATTGTTGAGCTATCAAATGCAAGTTCCGACAATACTGGTTTTTACACCAATGACCCAACACCATATGATAGTGAAAGCATGGGTTCTAATGAAGATGAACTGATGGAGGAACAGAGGAATGAGTTACGATTTAAACAAATGAACGACCCATCTCGAATCAGAAATCCTCGATCCACTACTCAGATTCCTCCAGTTTCAGAGAACGCAATAGTACTGGCACCTCCAATACAAGGCCCCTCACCTAAATCAACGAACAAATTAAAATCTGAGGGGATGAGAACGATCATTGAGGAAAAATGGCTCTCCATAGATGGGGTGATCGATAAGTAATCCGAGATAATAGAATGCCTGAATTATCACAAGTTTTAAATATTCACAAAACCCCGTGGCTCTTACATACCAAGCTGGGTTAGAGAGTTCTACAATGCATACAGTGCATTGGTACCTCAACGAAAGAGGTTAGTGTCGTCTTTCAAAGCAGTTGACTATGTGGTTGTCAAAGGAATGAAGGTAACTTGTAACAGTGAAGTTATCAACATAACTTTAAGTATGTCCGATAAGATTAATGATCATTGCCAGCACTTAATCAGAATAAAGAAGCTGGATGAGATGAAAATGTGGTTAGCCCTACTGATCTCACATGATAAGGCTCCAAAATGGTTAGCAGAAGGAGTTTCGATTGAAAAGAAAGATCTGAGCATAGCTGCAAGATACTGGTTCGGGTTCATCAGCAACACAATTATGCCATCACAGAATGAATCAATCATTCGCCTTGCCAAGGCAGCTTGTCTTGGATGCATCATAGAGAAAACCAGGATAAATCTAGGGGTGACCATTGCTTCTGAGATCCATATGCGTGCAAAGAAGAGCCAGACATCTCTTCATTTCCCAATATTGATCACAGAATTGTGCAAAAGAGCTCAGGTGCCTAGAGATGCAAAGAAGGATGTGGAATTGGCTGCCACCGCCTCTACCAATATCCGAAAGATCGAAGCCGAATATCTTAAGGACCAAGCGGGAAAGAAACAGAAGAAAGTTGTGGCCACTAGATCTACACCTGCGGAGGAATCTTCACCCACTCCGGCCCCTTGGTCTTTAGGTATACTCACTCCTTCTTCTCATTCATAGACTCCAGGTCTCTCTGCTTCTATGATATCACATAGATCCACTGCTGCGGTTGCATCCTATGAACCGATCACTCAGGCATCCTTGATCTGGATGGGACAACTTACTCAATCTACTAATTTACGGGCTTCCAACATAGAAAGATCCATTCCAGGAATGATTCAGGCTGCCTTCGATGATGTTATGACACCACTGAGCACTACTATTGATGCTCTGGTGGCCAAGATAGCCATGTGTGAGCGTGACCAATGAGCCACAGAGGAGGTGACTGGCTTAAAGGCTACTATTGCAGAGCTGAAGAGAGATATAGACTACCTAAAATCCATCGATGTGTCCATGATCTTTGGAACAGTGGAGATTTTGGATGTGCCTGAGATGCCTCAGACCACCACTGGACATGGAGACGCAGCAAAACAGATAGCCGATCCTGACTTAGAGGCAGAGACTGATGAAGAGATGTTTGAGGGAGCTGCAGCAGATGACATAGCCAAGACTGAAGAAATCATGATAGACGCTGTTGTGCAAGCCTCTTTGGAAAAGGCTCATGCTGTTGGATCCAGTGGAGTTAGTCCTTCTAGAAGTTACTCCGGGTATTGATGCCCAGACAGATGGAGCGACTACTTAGATAGGATCCCCTCTTTACCTCCCTCTTCGTCTTTCTTTATTTTGCCTTTCGGATTATGTGTTAATTACATTTGAGGACAAATTGCTTTTATTTGTGGTGGGGTGAGGCCCGCCTTGTTTGCTTGTTATGGATATTTGTGTTTTTGTGTATATTTGGATTATTTGTTTTTAATTGTGTTATATATTGCCTTTCGTGGATATTTGAGCTTTTGACTCCTCTTTTTGGTTTTAATTGATGCAAATTTAAATTTTGACCCTTCCGAAATTTTTTTGTTTTTCGAAAATTTTTGCCACCGCTTATGTTGAAAGTGACTGTTCTTTTGCAAAATTTAAATCTCGATTCCGATCAATACTGATGACTTGAATAGTGCTATCAATCAAACGAACATGAATGTGCGGCTACGACGAGACCAAATGAAGTTGCATAGACAATATGTGAACTATTTGCATGTTGTTGTGATTAGCCATTTATCAAATTTATTCTCTTGTAATGACCATTGCACACTAGCGAAAGTGTGTAGTCTTGTTTGACTTAAGTGTCGATGCCTTGTGTGATTAGCTTACTTTGAACTATGCATGAATAAACCTAGAATTTGCCTCGTTAGTCTGATTGATTTAGAAAGGTGTGCTCTTAAGATGATCTTAGGCAACTTTAAAGAGTGAGAGCCAAATCTGACATATACCTCTTTTGTGGCCTACCCGTGAGCGTGTGAAACTCTTTTGAACACCCCTTGAGCCTTACCTTTCTTTGGAAGAAACTTGATGAACCCTAGATCTTACTTGACCCACTACCTATAATCCTCTTGATTTGTGGTTTAGTGAATAGCCAACTTAGGTCAAAAGCCTAAGTTGGGGGTGTGGTGAAAAGGAAAAGAAGAATTCAAGAAGTGCAAGAAAAATTCTCTCTAACCCATGGTATTGCAAAACAAAATGGAAACCCTTCAAAAAAAAAAAATTGGATAAAGGATTAAAAGAAATTGGGTTTCCAAGCAATACATGGAAAGTGAATAAAAGGATGACTTAGAAGCACTAGAAGAAAAAGTGATAAAGCAAAGGAAAAGGACGTTGAGAACACCACATCTCATGAGGATGAAGAAGTCATTGAGCCTAAATTATCATACCTTTGCACTCAACCCCATTACAGGCCTTGAAAAGACCTTTTTGATCTTGAGTAAGCCGAACCGAAAGTCAATTGGAAAATAAGGGCAAACCTATGGGTGAAAACATGCATTGTGTTCCTCTTTTTGAGTGTGAGCGTTGCATTTGATTCCTGGTCTTAAATTGATTAGCCTTTGTGTGTGAATATGGAATCACTCTTTGTGTGAGGGCATTTAGATACTTTCGTTGAGCTTGAACTTACATTAGTAGAAAGTATTGTGAGCATGAGAATCTTTGGTAATGGTGTGTCACAA
>JAJOOO010001205.1:0-17198 GCA_029582685.1 Solanum piurae | reverse complement strand
TGACGTCGTCACTAATTATATAATACAATAAGTGACGCATTAGTTTCGTCGGCATTAATGACCTTTTTAGTGACGAAACGTTACCATTGTCTACGAAATAATATAATTCTATGATGAACAAGTTTGTCATAGATACTATACATTTGGGGACGAAAAAATATTTTCGTAGTAAATAGAACTATAATTAGTGACGAATCACTAAGTTGTGCCTGTATACATTTGGTGACATACGATTTAGGGACGAATGCTTGACGATTTTTTTTTCATCACGGAAGTTTTTTGGTGACGAAATATGTGCTTTAGGTGACAAAATTATTCGTAACTGAAAATCAAATTTGTTGTAGTGATATCTTGTGGATTCGCTTGAAGGTCTGTCTAACTTGTGGATTCGCTTGACGTTATCTGCTCACACTTTAAAAGGTAATTCTTGAATTAAATTTCAGCAAATTTATGTGTTCTAGCATGATTATGTGTGTTCAAGTATAATCGTATTGGTTATCTATTATTCATATAAGCGGTATGATTTTGATATTTTTCCGCTATGCATATAGTTTTCAAACAATAAGTAACTTGTTCTCATTTATTTATATTTGGAATGTTGCAGACCACATTTAAGCAATTGGTTGTTTTATTGTTGTAGCCGCCTGAAAGGCATGTAATCAAGTTACATTGTATAATACGTGTCTCACGTTTATCTACAATAAATTAGAGGTGGACGTTCGGTATTCGGTTCGAAATTTCCAAATTTTGAATTTGGTAATTCGGTAATTAGTAGTTATATGTAGATATCAAATATCAAATTTTCAAATTTATGTTTGGTAATTCGGTAATCGGCAGTGAAAAGTAGATACCAAATACTGATTTTTTAAAAATTTATGTTTGGTAATTTGGCAATCGGTAAATCAAACTTCTGTTCAAAATGATATTCAGTAATACCATATTGAAGTTATAATCGATTGTATTACATAGTTAATACTATTGCTCCAATAATTTCTATTTTTATATGTCGAGACACGATATGATAGAAGATCACCAAACAAGAAGATATCAAGAAAAACAAATTGACACTTATAAAAAAACATATGTGTTTGATTTGTTCATGTTTATCTTGAATTTTAATTCTTTGGACTTGTACTAGTAATGGACCTGTTGATACATGTCCTTCATTAAGTAAACAATTTCATATTCGGGAAATACTGAATCCTAAATGCCACTAATGTATCATACCAAACCCAAACCTAAATATCTTAATTGTGAAATTTTACTCACAAATATTAAACCGAATAATCAAATACCAAATTACCAAAAAGTTTTATACGGTCGGTAATTCGATTTTCTGTATTTTATGCCCAGCCCTATTGTCAATTGAAAATAAGCTTCAATTTACTTCGAAATAGAATAAAGCGAAAAAGATCTGATATACCACTCCACTTTGTGATTTAGATCTGATATACCTATGTTATAAAAGTGTCTCTCATATATCTTTTTCATTACAAAAACATATTTTCTTTAAAAAAAAAATTAAAAAAAATAAATCATGTAGGGGTAGTTTGATCCTTCTCACAGGTACATTTTATTAAGGCATAATACATAAACATGACCCTTAACTTGGCTTCAACGGACAGCTATGCCCTCCAACTTTGAGTATGCACAAGTAGATACTAAAACATGTATAAAATTGAATAAGTAGACACACGTGTCCTACATGGAATAATACATGTAGGACGCCACGTAGGACACAAATTTTCCATGTAGGGTACCATGTAGGACGGATGTGTTTATTTATTCAATTTTATACAAGTTTAAGTGCCTACTTGTGCACATCCAAAGTCTGACGCCAAGTTAAGGGTCATGTTTATGTATTATGCCTTTTATTAACCTTCAACAACTAATGGTCAAATTTATTTTTTACTCATTTTCTCTTAAAATTTATCATAGATGTCTCGGTCTTTTTTTTACAGATACAAAAAATAAATTACAATATAACTCAAATAAATTAGTTTGAATTTTTTTTTTACTTATTGTGTTTTCTCATTCACACGTCTTCCTTTATTTCTCATATTTTTACAATGAAGAGTTGGGTTTGAAACCAACTCTTATCAGTTCAGCTTGTATATTTAATCTTTTGGTATCGATGCATATTATATAAATATATAAAATCTTCTTATTACCAAAAAAAAAAAAATAAGAATAAGAAACTCAAGTAATGATAAACAATTGAATATTTAAGAGTCAAATTTGTGTTGAATAAAAAAAAAGTGGAAAAAATTAGAAACTAAAAATTTAATTAATTTTTTCACTTTCATTAAATCAAAGGGTATATATGGGTCATTTGTGTAGAAGTAAAGTATATATGAGTATAGATCTAAGACGAGCTCTAAATCCAAGAAAAGGGGTTAGTTCTATGAAGACGTTGGAGTTCGTATGGTCAATAAACCATTCTCAACTTGTTAAGTTCGTACCTAACCCAACACACCAATTATTAAAGCCAAGCTTCAATTCAATATTAAGAAAACAATTTCAAAGCAATTAAGGAATTGAGTCCCCATAATTGAGGTCTCGTATCAGCCGTTGGAATATGCCATATGCTCAACAAGAAAACAACATGTGCCGTATTAGTAAACAAACCACAATGTACTGGTAGGATCACACGGTCAGTCTAAACTATAAATATAAACAATTAACCACAATACTATAAATACAATCAACACATCTCATTAACAAATATGAAACAACCCAGACTCCCAGACCTTATTCAGAATTAACATACACATGAAACGAATAACATGATCACATCCAAGTCATACCTGAATCCAACTCACCTTTTAAGTAATCAAGACCAGTCAAGGATCCAACATACATATATCATAGTATAACAGGTAAATTCAGTCCACTGATGGAACCACAAATATACACATCCGATTCTCTCACAGAATCCAGACATAAATTGATAGTGTATCGGCACGATATCCAAGTTAATCAGAGTTAGTGTTTATACCAGGCATGGTATCCAATCCAATCATTAGAATTCTTGTCTCGGCGTGGTACCCCAACCAACCAGCAATCACAGATAATCATGCACAACCACAACCATAATCAAAATGAACAATAACACTTGAAACCACAAGTAATGTAAATCAGTTAATTGCATGCATGAGATTATCAACATAATATCATTTCATATCCTTTCCTATATTTTCAAAACATGCATTGCATAATGACACTATAAAGTAGTAGCTGTGCATACATACATAAAATAAAAAACATACAACCATCATCTACCTCAAATCAAGCTCTTAGGGAATTCTAAAGAATCCACGTTTTCCCCTTTTAAAGTGACTTCTTGAGTTGAACAACATTTAAGGCTACGACTTGCAGGGAAGGATGTCACTTTTTAGCGGCACCTCTGGAAAAAGTTTTTCGACATTTAAATCTAATTAACTATTTCTAACAAACATTCTAATATTCTTTAAATAAATAAAAACCATGTTTAAAGTTTCAATTTTATGCCCAAAAAAAGTTGAATCTCACATTTTAGAAAAATATAAGTCAAACAGAGGTGGAAAATATTATGTTGTGGTTATTTTTTCAATTTGTTGCTACTGCATTGGAAATTGGACAAGGACAATAAGTTGGGGCTTTGTCTCAGAAAATTATGTAATCCTCCAATAAATTCTTTTGTCTTCTTCTGACTGGTTCATGTCAAATTTATTATAAACTAGTATCTGGACACGTGTATCTCATATTATTATTATTCAACTGTATAGTTATAGTTATAATGTTATACATTAATATTATTTAATTTGATTCGATTGATAATTATAGCCTTCCATTTGATTCAATTGATAATCTTTCTAGGAGAGACCATGAGATCAAACTGGAAGGCTATCAATCTTTCGTACCTGTCAAATAGATTTCTTAGTTTATATAGTCACACTCACATGTATTGATAATTGTCTAGAGCATATATTTTTTTTTTCCAATTGAGAAAAAAACAATATGATCGTTAACCAACAAAAATCATAAAATTTTGAGATGTAAGAAATTATACATAATTATTAGTTTTACCAGAGGAAGATCAAAAGGCAAAAACCATTTAAACTGAAAAGTAAACGGACTATTAGAAGATGAATAATCCTCCACACTTACCCTATTTAATGCTATGCTTCAATTAAAATTAAATGGGAATTGGATAAGTTATTGCACCGAAATGATCATTTAATAGAAGTTTTCTTAAAAGAATAAATTGTCAAACATTCTTTAGAGAGGAAGATGAAAAAATTATTGTATGCATTAACTTTCATGTTAAATTTATTTAATTTATTAAATATTTTATAAAATATTAATTTAATATAGGGGTAAAATAGAAATTCAATGTTTTACTTAGATTCTTCTCGCTTATAGTAATATATGATGATCATAATAGTTCTCTAGCTACCCAATTACTAAATATGTCACGACCCGAGCCTACACCCTGGACGTGACCGGCACTCGAGAACCATTGATGGTCTCCAAGCAAACCCTCATCCTAGCTGACTACAAGCGGAAGACAAACTCAAGCATACAAAAGCTTAAAAACTGAATAAAAATTCATGAAATCTTAAATACAAAGCTTTAACTCAAAACAAAACTCTGAATAATATAATATATTCAACTCGCCATAAAATAGGCAACTTAAGTCCTTAGAACATTTAACAAAATAAATGAATAGACTTCTAAAACTCTACTGTCTATCTATGAATCCTCTAAATAACAAAGATGGAAGTTGAGACAAGACCCACGAACTCCTAACAACTGATATAACTGAAATTAAAAGTGGAACCCTCCCAAAGCAAGGAGGCTCACCATAGCTAACTCGAACTCCATGTGGTTTCAACGAAGCTCCTGTTGATGATCCTAAATACCTGGATCTGCATCATGAAAAGATGCAGACCAAATGGCTCAGTACTTGGAATGTACGAGCATGTAAGGGGAATTCTAAAGCATAACGGAAGCTTGAACTTGATAAAAAGGGAAACATACTTACATTTTCTCAAACTTACTCAGCTCAGAAGTACTTAAAGATAAGATACTCAACTTAGTAATAAGGTTCTCAACTCAAGATACTCAACTCGAAAGACACAACTCATTATACTCAATGATAAAGCAATAGTAAAAGATGCAATATATATGGAAAACTGTAAAATTGTGGATAGCAACTCAATGTATTGAAAAATACAATAATACTCAATGTGTATATAAAAATATAATATAACTCTGTGGGAGTTTCTCTAACCAACAACCACCACTATAAGCCTAAGTGATGAGACATCGTCTTGCCCACGCTGCCAAAACTCCTATACTTTGCCGTCATAGAGAACGCCTTAACTAAGTGGATCCACTAGTCTATGCTAGAAAGCACTAAGGAGTCATCTAAAAAGTATGATCCTTTCTACCCATGATGACTACATGGTTTATGGAGACTTGAGTTATTATGAACTCGCATCCCTATATCGGTGCTCAATACTACTCACAAAATATACTCAGTTCATATGTTTAAAAACATAACTCTTTCTCTGGTTTGAGATAATTGCTCAAACTACCCTCTTAAAAGAGGCAACTAATCTTGAAAACTCTTTCTCAAAAACATATCAAAATCATATTTTAATATGATCATTGTTGACTCGGGAAGCCATACTGTATAAACATTGATGGTATATCTAGATACCATACTGCTTAAACATTGATGACATACTCGATTGTCATAATAATCATGTTTTAGAAACTCTTTCTGAAAACTCATCTTTTTCTTAAAAGAGATAGTACTCAAACTGCTCACAACTCTTTTGGAAATCTCAGTTTCCTCTCCTCTTAAATGTAAAAACATTTACTCTTGGGAATAGTTAGTTCTCATATATCATTTTAAAGAAAATGAACTCAACTCTACTCTTTCTCAACTCAGTTCTCAAGTCTTTAAAACAAGTTTTAAAACAATTTGTAAAAAGACTTCTTAAAATAGGGTTCATGCCGAATTATGGAAGTGAACGACTGAATTCAAGGTTGTCAATAACCATGCATAGAACTCAATACTTGGAACTCAACAACTCCAGAACTCAATGAGTCAATGATACTACTCATCTCAAGAATGCTCGACTCAAAGGATTCATGTGGAATTATGGGGATTGAAACACCTTGAAAATCAGACCTAGAAAAAAATTGTAAATTTTACCTAAAGCAGTGAACCACGCAAGGTTCACAGACCATAATAGGGTCCCCAGTCCGTAGAGCTTCCCGTTGTCCAGAGTTGGACTCCACCATGCCCAGGTGTCAGATCACAGGACCCTTCACGGGTCGTGGTCTTGACAACGGATTGTGGTGGCATCCATAAAAGTGAGGCAGTAGCCTCCTTAGCCAACCCCTCAGACGTCCACGCACAATTGAAGACCACGAGGGCCTTCACGGTCTGTGGTATTTATGACAGCTCGTAGGAGCGTCCATAAGGTTTAACCAGTAGGCTCCGATACCTGAGCCTCCAGACCTCAGCCCAAGTGAGGACCACGAGGACTTTCATGGTCCATGGTCCTCCACATGGTCCGTGGTCCTCCACACGGGCCGTGGTAAGGGCTTGTGAACTAGAGGCCCTCAGTTACTTCACTAAGTCCAGACCATGACCAACTTCATGGTCCGTGGTCCCTTTCACGGTCCGCGAAGGTGGCCGTGGTCAGCCCGTCTGCATCTTTAAGTCAGGTATATTTCAATCCTTTCCTTTTTTGTTGGACCTCTAAACCTCTTCGTGTTTACCCTAAATTACATGGTTTTCATCAGTTTTGTCCTAGAAACATAACTAGAACTTACCTAAGTCAAATTTATCATCGAAACTTAAAAAATTAAAACGCTTAGGGTAGAAAGAGGCGACCAAACCCTAGTTCAAGAACACAACAAGAATCCATCAATTCCAGCCCCAAAATTGGAAGATTTCTTCGTGGAATTCATCACTAGGTATATGGGATTTCACTAGTGGGTTCCTTTCGTTCATTAGGTCCCAAAATTTCAGTCAGTTTCTTGATTCCCTTATTATGAACAAACCTAGGGTTTCTAGAATCTTAGAAGATTTTCATGAACTAGTTAGTTTAATGTTTTGAATCATATTACCATGTTATTACTCTGTTCCTACATGAATTTCAGAACCCTAGCTTTGCATTTCTTTAGTTCTTGATTTACACATTCTAGGTTAGATATTTGAGTTATTTCAGATATACATGCCTCAGTTTTGAATGTGGCTTTATCAGTATATAAATGTACATTCTCAGTTTGCATGTCAGTTTTGAGCTATCTAGTATAATAAAGAAATCAGTCATAATGTGTTGATCATTAAATCTATTGGGAGTAGCATAATACTGAGTTAGACTAGGGTCAGTCACCCATATAGTCCCAGAACTATGAGCCGCGTAGGTTATAAGTCCCCTTTGTGGGCATCATTTTAATGATCACGCCATCATGCCTCTACACCTTTGGCCGGGTGTATTGGGTCTTCTCGATGGGGCGTATACATCGGACTCCACATTTTGCTCATGTGGTTTAATTATCGGTTATTAGTAGCTCCTACAGTTTAGTCAGACTCTATTGCATTGACCACATTTCAGTACAGTCAGTATTTAGTTTCAGCATGTTATAAATTAAGTCATTGCATCCATCAGAAGGACGTTCCATAGGCTGCATAAGTTTTGGTTTCTTTGGTAAAAGACCAATGCTGCAGTTTTTGTCGTCATTGTGTTCTCTTAAACCAGCCACCTTGCGTTTGTGTTTTTTTCTTTGGAAGTGGTCATTCAGGCCATCTTGACTTGTAGTACATACCTGACAAAGTTCACAATTCCACTCTATAACATTTTTCACTGGAGCATTGCGTAATGAAGGCTTATCAGCAACCTCTTCAATTAGAGTTAGAGCTTTCCATTTTTCTCTAGAGAAAATAGTGTCAGGCTTAGCCTGTATAAATGTCAAAATAAGCACTTCTCAAAAATTTGAAACACCTCGTAAATGGTTTACGGATCTAAAATCATTAAATGAATCTACACTTGTTTTGACTAAGGGAACATATTTTGGAATACACTTTCCTGATTCGGCTCAACATTCACTCAATTGTATAAGAATTACACTAGAGAAAATCTTCTATGTTCAAAATTTAAATATCAGTCATTCTAGATATTTTTGAAATGCTTTTACTTGAGTTGAGCATATATGAAACAACCTCATCATCTCGCAGGTAGCGTAAGGTCTACATACAGACTACCTTCCCCAATTTACAGAAAAGCTTAAAAGAGGTGATGCACATAACTAGAAATTTAAAAGTTAATAATCAGGGCCAACAATAAAGAAGAACACTAACCAGTAAGATTTCGCTAAGGCCAGGAGGTTGTTCTTGTGAAATCTCCACCTCTGGACTTCAATTCAATATTGAAATTTTTGATTCCCCACCACGGTACCCAAAAGGAACCTCTGAGATCATCTCCTCAAAGGCCTCAGCCTGGTTCTTCAATCTATCTCCTTCACACATTGCTTCTTCCCTTTTCCATCAAAAATCACACGAGATTTATCAAAGTGCAAGAAGAAGAAGAGTAGAATATTGGCAAATATATGAAAAATGAGGGAAACCTCTATTGATAGCAAACAAAAAGTAGTATGAACAAGTGTGATTTAAATTGCATGTTTTCTCTAATTCATGTTTTTTTCCTAAAAAGAACTTCATTTCTCATAATACCCTTTTAAACGGCATGTTTTCTCTAATTGATGTTTCTTCCTAAAATGAACTTCATTTTTCATAATACCTTTTAAACGACATGTTTTCTCTAATTGATATTTTTTCCTAAAAACGAACATCATTTTCATTAACACCTTTTAAATTGCATATTTTCGCTAATTGATGTTTTTTCCTAAAAAACACTCCATTTCTCATTAACACTTTTTAAACTGCATGTTTTCTCTAATTGATATTTTTTTTCCTAAAAAGAACTTCATTTTTCATTAATACCTTTTAAACGACATGTTTTCTCTAATTGATATTTTTTCCTAAAAAAGAACTTCATTTTTCATTAACACCTTTTAAATTACATGTTTTATCTAATTGATATTTTTCCCTAAAAAGAAATTCATTTCTCATTAACACCTTTTAAGCGACATGTTTTCTCTAATTGATGTTTTTTCCTAAAAAGAACTTCATTTTTCATTAATACCTTTTAAACGACATGTTTTCTCTAATTGATTTTTTTTCTAAAAAGAAATTCATTTCTCATTAACACATTTTAAGCGGCATGTTTTCTCTAATTGATATTTTTTCCTAAAACGACCTTCATTTTTCATTAATACCTTTTAAACGGCATGGTTTCTCTAATTGATGTTTTTTCCAAAAAAAGATTCATTTTTCATTAACACCTTTTAAATTACATGTTTTCTCTAATTGATGTTTTTTCCTAAAAAGAACTTCATTTCTCATTAACTCCATTTAAACGACATGTTTTCTCTAATTGATGTTTTTTCCTAAAAAAAACTTCATTTTTCATTAACACCTTTTAAATTACTCTAATTGATGTTTTTTCCTAAAATGAACTTCATTTCTCATTAACTAGACATCAAGAAAATGAGGAACATGATATTACAATAAATACTGATGTGAGGGATCTAGGAGAAGATATAAATAAGCCTGATCTAGGAGATGATAGGGACCAAAGTGACTTGAATGATAAAAACTAAGAAATTGAACCTGTAGAGCCTTCAAATGAAAAAAATAAAAATGGGAATAAAGAACAAAAAAAAAGAAATACAGGTGTATTTGAGAAGGAACCGAACACAAGGAAAAAAAGATCGAAGATTCTCATCACTACCAAAAGTCAGTTTCGCAAGACCTTACTGAATTCAAGGTAATCTTCCAACTTATTCTATTTCTAACTCATCAGATTTGGACCTACCTATTACAAAACACAAAGGTGTTAGAAATGTTTCTAAATATCCTATTTCTATGTTTGTGTCCTATAAAAAGTTGTCTCTTAGTTATTCAACCTTTACTTCACAACTTTCTAGTGTGGAGATTCCAAAAAATGTCCAGGATGCTCTACGAGTTATCGAGTGGAAGGAGGCTATTTTGGAGGAATTGCGAGCTCTTGAAAAAAATGGGACATGGGAGTTAGTGGATTTACTAGAGGGAAAGAAACCAATGGGCTGTAAATGGGTGTTCACCACAAAATTCAAATCAGACGGATCCTTGGAAAGGTATAAGGCCCGCTTAGTTGCGAGGGATTCACACAGACATATGTCATTGACTATCTCGAGACATTTGCTCCAGTAGCTAAGCTAAACTCAATTAGAGTTTTGTTGACAATTGCAACAAATTTTGACTGGTCTCTTCAACAGTCGGATGTGAAGAATGTTTTCTTGAATGGGCACCTAGAGGAAGAAGTCTATATGGATCCCCCACCAGGTTTTGAAGGGAAGTATAAGTCAAAGATATGCAGGCTTAGAAGATCTCTTTATGGTCTAAAACAATCTCCAAGGGCTTGGTTCGAAAGGTTTACTCAATTTGTGAAGAAGCAAGGGTATGTGAAAGGACAAGAAGATCACGGGATGTTTACTTGACATACACTAGAAGGGAAAACAACAATTTGTATAGTGTATGTCGACGATATCATCCTCACAGGAGATGATGTGGTTGAAATAAAATATCTATATGAGTGTCTTGTCTCAGAATTTGAGATAAAAGACTTAGGCCGCTAAAGTACTTTCTTGGCATGGAGGTTGCACGATCGAAGAAAGGAATTATAGGGTCACAAAGGAAGTGTGTTATTGATCTGTTAAAAGAAACAGGAATGAGAGGTTGTAGACCAACTGAAACTCCAATTGATCAAAATCTAAAGTTTGTAAAGGAAGGAAAATTGATTGATAAAGGCCAATATCAAATATTGGTAGGGATGTTGATTGACTTGTCACATACTAGACCTGATATTTCCTTTGTTGTGAGCCTAGTCAGTCAGTTCATGCATTCTCCACGAGACGAACACCAAGAAGTTGTGTATCAAATCCTAAGGTATCTAAAGATTTCTCCTGGGAAAGGGTTTTTCTTCAAAAGAATGAGCAAAGAAGTGTTGAGGTTTATATATATGTAGATTGGGATGGTTCATCTATTGATAGAAGTCTACATTTGGATAATGTACATTTGATTCAGGAAATTTAGTGACATAGAGAAGTAAGAAGCAAAATGTGGTGGCTCGAAGTAGTGCTGAAGTTGAGTATCGATCCATGGCACACGGAATTTATGAAATGTTGTGGCTCAAGAGATTTTTGGAAGAACTAAGAAGACCTTCGAGTTTTCCAATGAAGTTGTATTGTGACAATAAGGCTGCCATAGGCATTGCTTATAATCCAGTTCAACATGATAGAAGGAAACATGTTTAATTGATCAGACACTTCATTAAAGATAAGATTGAAGATGGAAGTGTGTGCATTCCTTTTGTTCCAACAACTGAACAAGTTGCAGATATTTTCAGAGAAGGTCTTTTCAGAATTACTTTTGAGTCCTTTGTGAGCAAGTTAGGCATGTTTGATACCTACATTCCAACTTGAGAGGGAGTGTCGAATGAGTTGGCAGATTTAGTCAAAATTTGCTCCATCAATGAGCTGGCAGATTTGATTGTAATTTGCTACAACTAAGATAGCAGATTTGATTATAATCTACTGCTGTAACTATGGATAGAATAATATAATCTAGGAAAGTAGTTTAGAGGAAATTTCTTGATTTAAGGATCTCCTAAGAATTAGGGATTGATTACTTTATTTGATATTACTTGTTCTCCTATAAATATTGTACAAACTCTATGAATAAAGATATAATTTTGCAGTATCTAAACTTTCATATCGCTTTTTTCTTTATGTTGTTTAGATATCAATATGATTCCCTCGGTTTGAAGAAGTTGCGCTAAAATGTAATATTTACTTATGTATTGATAAAATATGCATACATATATTACTTTGAATCCCAAAAATAGTAGATAGCCATTGAATTAAACATACCATGCACGAGGGGCATCCTTTAAGCTATAAATTACTTTCTAGAGACGACAAACATGAGTGGGCCGAGTTGAATCAACAAAACCCTTAGGCTGAGACATGTTAAAGAGACGAGAGCAGAAGATAGGAAAATTGTGTTTTTATTATTGACCATATGGCTGCTATATAAAGAATATATACAAGACTTAGAAAATATAAGTCTATTAAACAAAGTCTAAATAGAAGGAAAGAGTACAACAGAATCCTGAGGATTAGGAACTACAAAAATAGAATTCTACAAAAGTAAGGAGTCTTTTCTAATTATCCTTTATTACGCCCCCATAAGTTGGTTGTGTCAACAACACGCAACTTGGAGAAATTCTTGACAAAAGAAGCTCTTTGAAGTGGTTTGGTAAGTGTATCTCCCACTTGATCAGCCGAGTGAAGGTGTTGAAGTGCGATATGCTTGTTTTGAACTTGTTCATGAACAAAGTGAGAATCAATAGCAAATATTCTTCATCCGACTATGAAACACCGGGTTGGCACAAATATATGTGGTGTTGAATTTGTCACAAAATATTCGAGGAATGGTGGAAATATGAAACCGAAGCTCATGGAGTAAACTTGTTAGACATTTTGTTTCAGAAACAGCAGCTGCAACAACCCGATATTTTGCTTCTGTGGAGGAGTGGGAGAAAGATCTTTGATTTTTAGAGGACCAAGAAACCGGAGAACTTCCAAGGTAAACAACATAACCTGTGGTAGAGGTTTGATCGAGATGATTTCTAGTCCAATAAGAATTTGAGTAGGCTAGAAGTCAGTGATCATATTCTTTGGCAATTTGAAGGCCAAACTATGATGTCTGGTGAAGATACCAAAGGAGACGTTTCATGGCTGTCCAATGTGATAATAAGGGTTGGTGCATGGACTGTGAGAGTTTCTAACTTCAAATGCTATGTCTAGACGTGTAAAAGAAAGGTCATAAATGTTTACCAATTATCCTCCTATAAAGAGAGCCATCAACTAGAGAATCTTCAGCAGACTCCGGGAAAGCAACAATAGAAGCCATTGGTGTTGGAACAACCTTCCAATTGTACATATTAGCTTCTTGCAATAGATCTGTATTGTATCTCTGTTGACACAACAAAAGACCACCATGATAAGGTAAGACTTCAACACCAAAAAAATAATGAAGTGGACCAAGATCCTTCAATGAGAATCGGGTTGCAAGATTATCAATGATGTTGTGAACACCACAAATCTGATTACCCATGATAATTATGTCATCAACGTATACCAGAACATAAACAGTAAACTCAAGATTATGCAAGATGAACAATAAAGAATCAGATTGGGATTTAACAAATCCCAAAGTAACCAAGTAATTTTTGAGTTCAGTGTACCAAACCCTGGGAGCCTGTTTAAGGTCATATATAGCCTTGTGCAGCTTACAAACATGCGTCGGATGTGTAGAAGCTTCAAAACTAGGTGGTTTGGGCATATAGACTTCTTCATCGAGAAGATCTTGCAGGAAGGCATTATTGATATCAAGTTGCTGAATGGGCCAACTTTGTTGTGTTGCAATCACAAGAACAAGTTGAACAGTTGCAGTCTTTACCGCATGACTAAAAGTACATTGAAAATCAAGTCCAGGTCTTTGTGTGAACCCTTTAGCAACTAGAAGAGCTTTGCACCTGTAAATAGAGCCATTAGGATTATATTAAATCAAGAATAGCCACCTACAATCCACCACATTTTTGGAAGGATTACATGGTACCAACTCCCATGTCCGGTTCCATACCAACTCCTATGTACAGTTCCGAACTAATGCATCAAATTCATTTTTCATCGCTTCACGCTTGTGTGGGACTTGTTGATCTTGCTTAAAGGTTCTAGGCAGGGAGGAAGTGGTTTGAACAACCGTGTGTAATTGTTTAGTCTTAAGGCTATTGGTCTTAGATTGAGTAATCATGTGATGAGTGGGGGCAGGGATGGGGCCATCGAGATGCCCATAGAGATTGTGACCACGCATAAGCATTGAAACTTAAGCTTTCCACAGGGATAAATTGTGACTGCCAGTTAATTTTATGGGTAGTTGGGTCATAGGATTAAATGGGATAATAGTGATGGCATTATTGACTCCATCAACATTGGTCACAAAAGTATTGGGGGCCATTTCGACAAGTTAGCACGAAAAAAAGGATCTACTTGTGGGAGTTTAGAAGTGCTCTGATACAATAAAGAGACGAGAGCATAAGAAGGAAAAATTGTGTTTTTATTATTGACCATATGGCTGCTATATAAAGAATCTATACAAGACCAAGCAAAAGATAAAAGACTATTAAACAAAGCCTAAATAAGAGGAAAGAGTACAACAGATTCTAAGGATTAGGAACTACGAAAATAGAATTCTACAAAATTAAGTAGTCTTCTCTAATCATCTGTTATTAGACTTCCTCCGTCAAAGTACCATGAAGAATAACATTATTAACATCAAATTGTCTGAGACACCAATTGTTAGACAGAGCAATGGATAAAATAACCCAAACACTGGTATGTTTTGCAATTGTAGAAAATGTTTTAATATAATCAAGTCCACGTTTTTGAGTAAATCGTTGTGAAACAAACCGTGCTTTATGTTGTTTAAATTGAGTGAAAACCAGAAAAAGAACAACAAAACACTTATGAATATGAAGGAATAAAGATAGAAAAAGAGGACTGAAGAACTAGAAAGAAGAAAGCTTTAAAATTTGAAGTGGTAAGTCTATATTATTCACTGCAATGAAGACTTACATTTATAATAAAAGACTAACTTCAACTACCTAAATATCAGCACAGAATCTGTTGAAAAATAAACAAACTCCTAAAGATTAGGAAAAGAAGTTATTTTAAGAAGTCTAATTTACTGTAGTAAAAAAATAAAGTTGCAGTCCAAAAACATAGAAACTAACACTCCTCCTTGCTTTAGGATCTGCAGATTCCTAGTTTCTTTCTGAAAAACTCAAACTAGCCGAGGGGAAGGGGCTTGGTGAAAATGTCAGCAACCTGCTCATCACTTTTGCATTAAAGAAGCTTCACATAACCATCTTTCTGTACGTCTCTCAAGAAAAACAACTTCACATCGAAATGCTTAGTTCTCCCGTGATAAAATGGATTAATAGCAATAGAAATTACAGCTTGGTTATCAGTATAAACCTCAGTCGCTTCTTTTTGTTCCATATTCAGATCACATATGATTTTCCTCAAATATAGTACTTGATTTACAGCTGTTGTTGCAGCAGTGAATTCTGCCGCAGCTATTGATTGGGCTACTGTATATTGTTTCTTGGAGCACCAAGAGAAAGCTCATGATCCTAGATTGAAACAAAAACCCGATGTACTCCTCATATCAAATGAACCAGCCCAATCAGTATCGAAAAATCTGATTAGTCTAAAATACTGACTTTTGTGGAACTTAACACCATAGTTGACAGTTCCCTTGATGTATCTGACAATTCATTTAGCTGCTCTCCAGTGTAAATCACTTTCACAATGCATGAACCGAGATAAAAGACTCACTGCATACAGTATATCAGGCCTAGTTGCAGTCAAATACATTAAGCAACCAATAAGACATTTATAATATGCCTCATCCACCTTTTCTGCAACATCATCTATGGACAACTTTTCCTTTTCGTTCATTGGAGTACTCCTTCCATATGAAACTTCTTTAGGATTTCATGAGCATACTTTTTCTGGCAAATGAACACATCGTCTTCATTTTGATTGATCTCTATTCCAAGAAAGTATGCCATCAGTCCAAGGTCTGCCATTTCGAAGACCTTCATCATTTCCAATTTGAAATCCTCAATAAGACAACTCGTACTTCCTATGAAAATAGATCGTCAACATACAAAGAAATAATAAGTATGTATGCACGTCGACACTTAATGTAAAGTGTAGAATCAGATAGGCTTTTCTTAAATCCTAAACTATGTAAATGATCATCAGTCTTGCTATACGAAGCTCTGATGCTTCCTTTAAACCATAGAGAGCTTTCTTTAGCAAATAAACCTTGTCTTCTTTCCCCTTGATGACAAAACCATCTGGTTGCTCAACATAAATCTCCTCCTGGATAAGACCATTAAGAAAGGCCGACTTAACATCAAGTTGATAAACTTTCCAACTTTTTTCCATTGCAATGGCTAAAAGTAGTCTGATTGTGTCAAGTCGAGCAACTTGTGCGAAAGTTTCTAAGTAGTTTACTCCAAAAATCTGAGCAAAGCGCTTCGCCACAAGCCTCGCTTTATGTTTGTTTATGGATCCATCTGCATTCAGCTTTGTCCTGAAAACCCATTTTACACCAATGATCTTTCGATCTTGAGGTTTATCAACAAGGTCCTAGGTCAGATATTTTTCTATCATCATCATCTCCTCCTTCATTGCAGCCACCCATTTTTCATTCCCTCCTGCTTCATCATAGCTTGCGGGCTCATAAATTGCAGTATTGCATCTTTAATAGATATCAAAGATCAACCTCGTGCCTCTAATAGGAAGATCATCTACTAGATCTTTTGGATCTAATAGAGTGTCAATTGTTGGATTGCTTTTGGGATTCTCCCAATTCCAATGTTGGTCCTCAATGAAGTGAACATCTCTACTTATGAGAATTTTCTCCGTTTGAGGTTGATAGACCTTATATGCTTTGGAAATAGTACTGTAACCTATAAAGATACCAGGAACAGCCTTCTTCTCAAGTTTATCTCATTTAACCCGTGGCACATAAGAGAAACACAAACAACAAAAAATCCTAAATAATTGCAATGAGGGATTTTGACCATACCATGCTGCATATGGTGTTTTATCCTACATGGCTCTAGAAAGAAGTCTGTTTTGCAAAAGATATAGCAGTGCTGGCAGCCTCCGCCCAAATGTTTTTGGTAGATTTTTCTTAAGTAGCATGTACCTTGTCATCTCCATTATACTTATATTTTCCTCTCACTTACTCCATTTTTTTGTGGAGTATAAGGGACAGTTAGTTGATGTTCTATACCAGCTTTGTCACAAAAATATTTTGAACTACTCTGAAGTGTACTCTTTCCCATTATCAGACCTTAAAGTGTGAATTGTGCAGCCACTTTGATTTTCTACCTTTGCTTTAAAATTGCAAAACACATCAGCAAGTTCTAACTTAAATTTTAAGAAAA
>JAJOOO010001203.1:0-58377 GCA_029582685.1 Solanum piurae | reverse complement strand
GACACTTAAGTTTCATTTCATTGTAAAGGGTCGTGTCCCTTAGTACGTTTTAAGTTCTTGTCTAAGATTGGCTAAAGAGACTTAGTAGTTCCGCTTGCATATTGATGTTATTGAATAAAAGTTTTAAATTCTTAGTGATTTTTATGATATATGCGATGAATGAATGCTAAGGCTTGTATAAGACCTCTGAGAGGTCGAATACGCATGTAACGGCTAGGGGGTGCTCTCGGGTCGTTATAGTCTTATTGTCGGTGAAAAGTAATAACCCACAAAAAGACTATGTTTTCTTCAAAGCTATTCTTATGTGATTTATGTTAATATACTTGATAATGCTTTCATGATTTTTATGTCCTCTCTTCTTCAAAGCTTTGAAATGTCCCATTATGATCATGCCTACTCATTTTAAAATACTGAAGTTTTCATGTCTATGATTATGCATATTGCCTCATACTTAGTACATTCCATGTACTAATGCATACTTGTGCTTACATTGTTTCACTAATGTAGGGTCTTACATTCCTATCTCCCATACTCGTGGCTAGTGATCCTTCAGACATTGACGATTGGTGATTTCTCATGTTGCGAGGACCAAGTCTCTTTTGTTTCTTTATGCCATTTACATTTCAAAATTTGTATATTATGTATGGCTTACGTGCCAATCACTTTTCTTATAATGTAATAGGTAGATTTGAGAATAATGTTAAAATTTCACGTTTGTCAAACCCTTTTGTATAAAAAAACTCTCTTTTAAACTGTGTTCTTTCTATTATCATGTATGATATATGGTAAGTGTCTTGGGTAGGGCCTTTCGGGGGCTTATTTTCATGCCCCGAGGCTACCTCCTTGACGTAACACGGGCCCTATGATCACGAGTTACCCCAAGCTAACCCTGTGTCTGGCATATCAGAAGCATACTATAAAAGTTATTGAATAAAACATGTACTATCGGAAGCTAAAACAATGGATAACTGAAAGTGGGGAAAAACCCAACTAGTCTGAATATATAAAACATACTAAAAGTTTAGTGATAACTAAAATGACCACTTAATAACTCAAGTTGAATCTACTACTATGTCTAAAAAACCTCTAACTGAGTTGAGTTGTTGGGACATTCCCCCAGCTAACTCTAACAAAATTGAAAACAGAAAGTAAAGACTAAAATTAAAGCATGTCTATTGTCCTCAAATTATGAAGACTCACCATTGAAGCTACTGAATGCGGACCGAGAATCGATCTTTGCGTGATCTGGATGCTGAATACCTAAACCTACATGATGAAAGAATGTAGCACAAAATATGCATTATTACTTGGATTGTACTGAGCATGCAAGATATAGATAATAAGAGAAATGATATAATCTGAAACAAGATTCTTGATATGTACTGAAGTAAAACTGAAAAGAACTTAACTGAATGCAATGACAAAGTACTAATCGTGAAGATAACATGCTGAACTGTAAACTGATATAAATGCTGAAAAGCTGGTCAATGCACTATGAATCTGACTGTGGGAGAAATTATTAACCGACATAAACCATGTAAGCTAAACATGGATTTCGATGTATACGCCTCATCAAGAGGACCAAATATACCTTTCCAAAGGTATAAAGGTATGACTATCATGATCACTAAATCTGATGCCTAATAGAGGGGACTTATAATCCTATGTTGGCATGTAGTTCTGGGACTATGAGGGTACACAAAACACTAGTTCAACTCGATGCTAAGTCTACTCCCAACTGATTATACATATGACTGAAAAGTAACTAAAATACTGAATAGCTCAAAATACTGACATGCTAACTGAGAATGCAACATTTAAATACTAATAATGTGACAATTGAAATCTGAAGCATGATTATATGTTTAACGGACCTAGCAAGTGTAATTCATGAACTAAGAAAAGCTACTCAAACTAGGTTTCTGAGTACTATGCATGGAATTATACTAAATTATCAGGAAACAAGTTATTTAAATCAAGGGAATCATAATCACAATAAATCTTGAAAATCTAGAAACCCTAGGTCTGAACAGTTTATGAGAATCTGAAGAAGTAACTGAATTCTAGGGACCTAATGGGTGAAAGGAATCCACTAGTGAAATCCACCATACTTGGTGACGAAATCAACAGAGAAGTCCTTTGGATTTCAGAGCTGAACTCTGAAGAACACTATTGCTTGTTCTTGGAAATTGGCGCCTCTTTCTTCTCTTTTTGCTCTAAGTTTTTATCAATGAGGGTTTTGGGTAATGTCTGACTTGAATATTAGGCATAAACTAAGTAAAATGATACAGTTTAGGTTTTGAACGACGTAATTTAAATGTCAAATGCATAGGGAAAAGACCAAAATGACCGTGACTTAAAAGCAAACGAGGCCCACCCACGGAGCCACTTACGGACCATTGATGGAACCAAGGTTCGTTGAGTGGATCGTGGTTGCTCACCAGTGCTTACTGGTTCTGAGTACCCCCATCTATGGTCCACTTCATGCACCGTGTGAAATACCACGGACCGTGAAGGCCACCGTGGTTCTTCACTTTGGCTAGGGGGTCTGCTGGCTTGATTTGACAGACAATCCATGACTTGTTTGTTGGACCACGGCCCGTGGTGGGGACCGTGGTCCATCACGTTGGCTGGATGTGAACCACGAGCAGGTCGACGAATCGTGGTTCGTCTCACAGTCTGTGAACCCTTCCGTGGTCCACCTAAATTCCTGTTGTTCAGTATGTTAGGTTTTTGAGGTGTTACAATATCTCTCCCTTGGGAACATTCATCCTCGAATGAAGACTAAACAAGTTGAGTATGGAGGGAAGGGGCTGAAATCCCTACCACTAAGTACTAGTCTTTGATATCTTACTACATTTCATGAACATGCCAATATGCTGAAATGCAAGAATATTTGAGGGAACAAGATATTGAGACTGAATTACACAAGAGTACACTGAGAGACTGGAGAGGAACTATTACCTCATGTTGAAACGGAATCGGAAGGAAAGAGGTGAGGATACTTGGCCATCATTATTGCTTCTGCTTCCCAAGTAGCTCCCTCTACAGACTTTTTCCTCCACAAAACCTTTACTGAAGCGACTTCCTTATTTCTCAACCTACAAACCTGACGATCAAGAATCTCAACTGGCATCTCTTTATAAGTGAGACTATCCTTCACATCCACATTCTCTAATGGCACTATCGATGTCGGATCACCTACACACTTCTTCAACAAGGATATGTGAAAGACTGAATGAACCACAACTAGATTTGCTGGAAACTCTAACTCATAAGACACATTACCAACCCTTTTCAGGATTCTGTAAAGACCTTCATATCAAGGACTGAGCCTCCATTTCTTACCAAATCTCATCACCCCCTTCATGGGTGACACTTTCATGAAAACCCAATCATCGAATTCAAACTCTAAGTCCACTCTCCTTACATCTTCATAGGACTTCTGACGACTTTAGGCTTTATTTAGTCTATCTTTGATGAGTTAAACTTTCTCCATAGCCTCATGAACTGAATCTGGCCCAATCAAGGCTGCTTCACCTACTTAAAATAGACCAATCTGGGACCTGCATCTACACCCATATAGTGCCTCATATGGGGCCATCTAAATACCTGAATGTAAGATATTAATATAGGTGAACCCTATGAGAGGTAGGTTATAATCCCAACTACCTTTGAAATCGACCACACAAGATCTTAACATGTCCTCTAAAGTCTGAATGGTATGCTCTGCCTGACCATCCGTTTGTGGATGAAATGTTCTACTGGGATTTACTTAAGTACCAAGACTTTTCTGGAACGATTTCAAGAAATGAGAGGTAAACTAATGACCTCTATCTGAGATGATAGAAAAGGGAACCCCATACAACCTGACTATCTCATTGATGTAAAGTTTGGGGTAGTCCTCTGCGGAATCTGTAGTCTTGACTTCCAAGAAGTGAACGGTCTTAGTTACTCTGTTTACTATCATCCAAATAGAGTCATGCAGTCTGTGAGTACAAGGTAACACTGTACTGAAGTCCATATTTATCACTTCACATTTCCATGTAGGAATGCTAATCTCATGAGTCATACCTCATGTTTTCTGATGTTCTACCTTAACCTGTTGATAGTTAATACACTTAGCCACAAAATATGTGATGCCTCTCTTCATGCCGTTCCATCAAAAGTCTTTCCGTAGATCACGGTACATCTTAGTGGCCTTTGGATGAATGGAATATATGGAATTATGGGCTTCTGTAAGGATCTGTTTCCTCAACTCACCCATATTAGGAACACATAAGTGACCCTGGTAACAAAGCACACCATCTCTCCATTGGGAGAAAACCTCAACTTTCTGTTGATGAACTGCAACCTTCAACTGAAGCAATATCGGATCACTATCTTGTTTTTCCTTAACCTTCGCTGCCATTGAAGATACTGACCCATTCTAAACTATCACACCCCCATCTAATGTGTCTATAAGGAAATCTCCTAAGTGAGCAAGCCGGTGAACATCTTTGGCTAACTCTTTCTTTTGTTCCTCGACATGTGCTACACTTCCCAGAGACAATCTTCTGAGAGCATCAGCTACTACAGTGGCTTTACCGGGATGGTAAAGCACATTCATGTCATAGTCTTTGAGGAATTCAAGCTATCTTCTTTGACAAAGATTTAACTCTTTCTAGGTGAACACATACTGGAGGCTCTTATGATCTGTGAACACATCAACATGAACACCATACAAGTAGTTTCTCCGAATATTCAGGGCAAATACTACAGCTGCTAGCTCGAGATTATGAGTTGGGTAGTTCTTCTCATGGACCTTAAGCTGTCTAGAAGCATAAGCTATGACCTTACCTTGCTGCATCAACACAAAACCGACCCTGGATGCATCACAATAAATCACATAATCATCTGAACCATCTGGTAGAGTCAAGACATGAGCTCTAGTCAACCTGGTCTTCAGTTCTAAGAAGCTTTTTTCACACTCATCTAACCACTAAAATTTCACCTTCTTCTGAGTTAATTTGGTCAATGGGGAAGCTACCGATGAAAATCATTCACAAAATCTCCAGTAATAACAGGCCAAACCCAAGAAACTTCTGATATATGTTGGAGAGGTGGGCTGGGCCAATGTTGTACCACCTCAATTTTCTGAGAATTCCCTTCGATCCATTGGCTAGATACCACATGACCAAGGAAAGCTACTGACTATAACCAGAAGTCACATTTGGTGAACTTAGTGAATAATCGACAATCTTTGAGAGTTTACAAAACAACTCTCAAATGAGTCGCATGCTCTTCCTCACTCTAAGAATAAATGAGGATATCATCAATAAAGACAATAACGAACAAGTTCAAATATTTTTTGAACACCCTGTTCATTATATCCATGAAAGCTGCAGAGAATTTGTTAGTACAAAAGACATAACTACAAATTAATAATTACCATACCAATTTCTGAAGACTGTCTTCGGAATGTCACTATCTTTGACTCTGAGATGATGATAGCTAGATCTAAGGTCTATCTTAGAAAAGCAACAAGCACCTTGAAGTTGGTCAAACAAGTCATCAATCCTGGGGATGAGTTACTTGTTGTTGATTGTGACTTTGTTCAACTGCCAATAGTCAATGCAAATTTTGAGAGAACCATCTTTCTTTTTCATGAATAACACTAGAACACCCCATGGAGAGATACTAGGTCAAAAGAAGCCCTTATCTAGAGGATCTTTCAACTGTTCATTCAATTTCTTAAGCTCCGTTGGAACCATTCTATAACAAGGAATCTAAATGGGTTGGGTATCTGGAAGGAGATCTATTTTGAAGTCGATTTCCCTTTCGGGAGGAACTCTAGTAAAATCTTCTAGAAACTCATTTACTACCAAGACTGACTCAAGAGTTGGGGTTTCAGTGTTTGAATCCTTAACCCAAACAAGATGATAGATATACATTTTGGAAATCATTTTTCTGGCCTTAAGGTTAGAGATAAATCGACCTATAGGCACTGAGCTACTACCCTTCCATTCTAAGAGTGAATCGTTTGGAAACTAAAATTGAACAATCCTAGTTCTACAATCAATTGAGGCATAAATTGAATGTAACCAATACATGCCTAGAATAGTAGCCAAATCTATCATTTCCAACTCTACAAGGTGTGTTGAGGTGACTTTCTGAGAAACTGTGAAAGGGCAATTTGTGTATACCCGTCTTCCTATAACTAGATCACTAATTGGATTAGAGAGTGAGAAGGGTTTTGAGAGTGTTTCTGGACTGACACCGAAGTTTAATGTTGTATAGGGAGTTACGAAGGAAAGTGTAGCCCCTAGATCTAACAATGCATAAACATTTAAATAAAAGACTCGTAATGTACCAATGACCACATCAAGAGAATCTTCTTGGTCCTGGCGAGCCTGGAGAGAGCATACAACCTATTCTGGAACTGACCACCACCTGTACTGGATGAAACACCCTGCTAAGTTGGGTGACCTGCTGGTGCTACTGGTGCTACTGGAGCTGTAGACTGAGCCCTATTGTTGTTACCTTATTGACCCTGCCTGGCAGAAGGGTAATCCTTCAACCTTTGGTCAGACTGACCACACCCAAAACACCCTTCTGTGCCAGCAAGACCCTCACACTGATGGTTCTTACCACACTTTGGGCAAGTTGGAAAACTCTGATTACCTAAAGCACTCCCCTGAGACTTAGAGCCTAGTGCCCTACTTTTTTGATCCTGTCAAAACCTGAGGGTAGAGCACTAGATGATGAAGGTGCTAGGGCTGTATATTTCTGCTAAAACTGTGAGCGATTTCCACCACCCTACTTATGCTAAGAGTACTCGGAGTTGCCTGTTCTAGCCTTTTTGTTCTCCTTAGCCATTTCCCTAAGCTTATTTCCCTAAAACTGTTGAGAGTGAAAAATTACCCTGGAGATGTCCATATCCCCTAAAAGCATAAAATTCTTGCACTCAGTCTTCATCTGATCGGATACCCCAAATAAGAACTTGCTCATTTATACCCTCGGATCGGCAACCATGTGTGGAGCATACCTAGACAGCTGGGTGAACTTCAGCCCGTACTATTGGACCAACATTAAACCTTGTTTCAAGTTCATAAACACTTGTGCCTTAGCTTCTCTCAGCTCCATTGGGAAGAACCTGTCTAGAAAAGCTCCGGTAAAGCAATCCCAAGTCCTAGGAGCTTCATCCTCACCCCTATTCTCTTTTCTTTTCTTGAGCCATATATGAGCCACATCATTAAGCTGGTAGGATACCAACTCCACCCCTATCATTTCCAATCAATTGCCTCCAAAAATCTTCTTGACCACATCAATGAAGTTTTATGGATCCTCACCAACCTGTGACCCTAAAAACTCAGGCGGGTTCATTCGAACAAAGTCTCAAACCCTAGCTGTAGTTGATCCACCATTAGAGTGAGCCTTCTGATTGTTCTGATTGGCTACACTCTAAGCCAAGAGCTGAATTACATTTTGAAATTCTGCATTCGTAATCTCATGGTTCGGGACTGGGGGACTACATTAGCATTCCATGTGTTAACTTTATGAGGAGGCATGATATGAAATGCATAACGACAGATTAGAAAGGAGAAGTTGGATCATACCTCACACTCGATAAGAATAGCAATGAAAGTGAAGTTTTTCTTAAAAGATTTTATAGCCTTCCCCTCATAGGTGTGGCGTGTTTCACATTCATGAAAGGGAATCTACTTAGTGCAGCTTTAAGACATCCTAGGATTCTTGAACCTAATGCTCTAATACCAAGTTTGTCAAGCCCCAAGACTACCCCCTTAACGTAACACAGAACCTAGGACCACGAGTGAACCTAAGCTAACCCTGTGTCTCGCATATCATAAGCATATTATAAAAGTTACTGATTAAAACATATACTATGTGGAAACCAAAACAATGGATAAGTGAAAGTGGGGAAAAACCCAACTAGTCTGAATATATAAAACATACTAATAATTAAGTGATAACTGAAATGACCACTTAACAACTCAAGCTGAATCTGCTACTATGTCTGAAAAACCTCTCACTGAGTTGAGTTGATGGGACATGCCCCTCAGCTAAGTCTATAAAAATTGAAAACTAAAAGTAAAGACTAAAATGAAAGCATGTCTATTGTCCTTGAAATATGAGGACTCACCACTAACGCTATTGAATGTGGACCGAGAATCAATCTATGCATCATCTGAATGTTGAGTACCTGAACCTACATCATGAAAGGATGTAGCGCAGAGTATGTGTTAGTACTTGGAATGTACTGAGTATGCAGGATATAGATACTAAGCTGAACAAATATATGTGAGCTGAATAAAGCATAACTGAGCAACGATATAATCTGAAACAAGATATAGATATGTACTGAAGTATAACTGAAAAGAACTCAACTAAATGCAATGACAAAGTAATAATCATGAAGATAACCTGTTGAGTTGTAAACTAATATAAATGGTGAAAACCTAGTCAAATATACTAAAAGTCTGAATGTGGGAGAAACTAGTAACAAACATAAACCACGTGAGATAAATGTGAAGTCCAATGTATATCCCCCATTGAGAGGACCCAATATACCTTGCCAGGTGTATAAAGGAATGACTGGCGTGATCACTAAATTTGATGCCCAACAAAGAGGACATATAATTTTACGCGAACACATAATTCTGGGACTATGAGGGTAAACTGAACCCTAGTCCAACTTGGTGCTAAGTATACTCCCAACTGATTATATATATATTACTGAAATGTAATTGAAATACTGAGTAGCTCAAAATACTGACATGCTAAATCAGAATGCAATATTTAATTATTGATGATGTGATATTCAAAATCTGAAGCATGATTATCTGTTTAACTGACCTAGCAAGTGTAATTCATGAACTAAGAGAAGCTACTCAAACTAGGGTTCTGAGTACTATGTATGGAATTATACTAAATTATCAGAAAACAATTTATTTAGATCAAGGGAACCATAATCACAATATATCCTGAAAATCTAGAAACCCTAGGTCTGAACAGTTTATGAGAATTTTAAGAACTAACTGAATTCTAGGGACCTAATGGGTGAAAGGATTCCACTAGTGAAATTCCACATACCTGGTGATGAAATCTACGGAGAAATCCTAAAGATTTCGGTGTTGAACTCTGAAGAACACTACTGCTTGTTCTGGGGAAACTAGCACCTGTTTCTTCTCTTTTTGCTCTATGTTTTGGTGAATGAGGATTCTGGGTAATGTCGTACCAGAATATTAGGTTTAAACTAAGTAAAAGATATAGTTTAGGTGTTAAACGACGTAGTTGAAATATCCAATGTATAAGGAAAAGACCAAAACAACCTTGACTTAAAAGTTGATGAGGCCTACCATCGAAGCCACTGACAGACCGTTGATGGAACCATGGTCCATCGAGTGGGTCGTGGTTTCTAGAAAATGCTTACTAGTTGTGAGTACCCCCATGTACGGTCCACTTCATAGACTGTGTGAAGGATCACTGACCGTGAAAGCCAATATGGTTCTTCACATAGGCTAGGGGGTCTGCTGCCTTGACTTGATGGACCAATCCACGGCTAATCTGTGGGACCACTGCCCGTGGTGGAAACTGTTGTCCACCATGATGGCTGGGTGTGAACCACAAGATGGTCGACGTACCGTGGTTCCTCTCACAGTCCGTGAACCCTTTTGTGGTCCACCCAAATTCTTGTTGTTCAATCTATTAGGTTTCTTAGATGTTACACTTATACGTCATGTCACATTTATGGTGTACTTTGGGTCATGACATTTGTCTACAATCATAACTACCGATTTAGTATTCCAACAGTGTTCTTAGAGGATCTCTAAACTTGGATTTATCGTTCACTAGGTGGTCACTTGATTATTTTCTTCTTTGGGTTAGATATGTTTGATTCTCCCTTGGTGAGTACTCGAAGTCTAACGATCATATTTTACTTTTGAAGCTCATGCGAGGATTATGTTGTAGGAATGGAACTTTTTAAAGAGTTGTGATGGTATCTTGTTAAGAAAAGATTCATCCTGGTGGTTGTGTTGTTGTTCAGAGTATTTTGGTTCAGATTAGGTTTAAGGGTTAGTCCATGAAACATCCCAAAAAATTCTAAGTTGAGACTCGAGTCATTCTATATGGTGAATATGTTTTTTTCCGAGTGATTCAAAAGTTTCGTAGATGTTAAGGTCGCTAACACTTCATAGCATAAAGTTGAGTTGAAAATTTCCCTGCCAATTGAATTCCTCCATTAGATTTTTCTTTGGTACACTTTAAATGACCAAAACGTTCAACACATAAAGAGTTAGGTGGCCCATGATCTATCAAATCGAAGATCTTTGAGTCCTCTTTCCAATGCCGTTGAGTTTGCTAAATTCTAATTTTGGATGAAGAAATTATGCCTGTTTAAGTGCAGCCTGTCTATTTAAGGCAATCCATCCATTTTAAGGAGGGGTATTTTGGTGTTCTCCTTACCCCCACTAGCCCAGCTCATTTTTCTAAATCTTTTAGGGGTCAAAACTAATTAGAATCAGTTTTAGTCATTCCTAAACACACTTAGGGTTTTTGAGAGGAGTTCTAGAGGAGAAAAGAATAGCGTTCAAGATTCTTGCAAGCATTCAAGATTTTCATCAAAAAATTAATTCTTTCGAGGTATGTAAGTTCTCATAATGTTGGGTTCATTCACCCACATGCCAATTGTGTGATTTTTATCCGTAAATTCATTCTTGAGGTTGAATGATTTGAGTTCTTGAGGTTTTTGCTTCATCTTTGTCAATGGAGTCTTGTTGTGTTCTTGATGTTGGGGTCTTGCGAATGAGTGATTATTTTGGTAGGTTTTCGATCCAAGTGTGTTTAGTAAATAAATCTAAGAGAATTTTGGAGGAAACTGTATGAATTTAGATGAGGTAGGGTTGGAAAATTAAAAAGAAAGTTCGTCGAGTTTTTTGGGCACTGCCTGGGGAAACGTGCCACAAAGGCACCAAGGAGGTTGGCTCCCCGTGCCTGTAGTTTGCCAGAAATGGGGTGCTTTAGTTGAGGGGTTGGCACCTGTGCCAAGAATGCGGCAGGGTCACCTGCCTCTGTCCCTCTTCCATCAGTTGTTCTGTATGAGTTCTTATAAAACTTATCTTCGCTCTCTTCTTGCTTTAAACTATTCAAACTGCATATAATCATCGATAAATCCTATATATCATAATCATGATCCTAAATTTAATAATTCAAATTCTAGGTAGAGTTAAGAGTAAAGTTTGAGAAAGTGACTTTGAGTCTTTTCGAAGAGTCTTCTATAATTACTTATAATTTATTTCAAGACTCGAGTAAGTTAGTATGACAATTACAAGAGTGTATTTATGAGTTTACATTATTATTGAGATCCTTGAGTCGAGTCATTCATGCCCATAATTTCTTATGAACTCCATAAATTGAGTATCTTTGAGAGGAGTAGTATCTTCCCGTTCTAAGTTCTTGAGTATTTAGTTTCTAATCCTTTTGAGATTCTATTCCTAATTATGGGACAACCATATGTTACACATGAAGGTCCTTGAGTTGAGGTTTTCATCCCCATTATTCCGCATGAACCTTATGAGTCGAGCATTCTTGAGATTAGTAGTATCATTGAGTCCTTAAATTCTGGAGTTGTTGAATTCTGAGTATTGAATTCTATATATGGATATTTTAAACCTTGAATTAAGTCGTTCACGTCCATAATTCGGCATGAACCCAATTTTGAGAAGTCTTTTACAATTATTTATAATTTATTTTAAGACTTGATTAAATGAGGATGAGGAGAGTTGAGTTTCCTATTTTAGAATGAGTATAAGGGAACTAAGTATTCCCAAGCATGTAACACTTTTACATTTAAAATGAGAGAAACACTGATTTCTACATGAGTTTATGTGGAGCATTGAGTATCACATCTTTTAAGAGGATCTTTTGAATAATTATCTCAAATTGAGGAAGAGTTATATTTTTAAACATCTGAACATGAGTATATATTATTGGACTAGTATTAAGCACCGATATGGGGAGGAGTTCAGACAGCTTAAAATCCTCATAAACCATGTCTGCCAACATGTGTAAGGGTCATATTTTTTAGAGGATTCCTTATTGCTTTTTAAGCATAGCTTAGTGGATCCACTTAGTTGAGGATGTCTTATATTCCGGCAAGGTATATGACAGTTTTGGCAGCATAGGCGAGATGTTGTATCACCACGTTGCTCCTAGTGATGGTTGTCGTTTAGAGAATATCCCAAATAAGAGTAATTAGCTTATTATTGTATTTTCATATACATTTGAGTTAATATCTATTGTTTTAAAAGTTTCATGTATATAGCATCTTTCATTGCTGCTTTCATATTGAATTGAGTATTCTTGTGTTGAGTTTAACATTCCTTGAGTTTCAGTTGAGTATCCTTGAGTTGAGTTGAGTATTTCTTGAGTCATATTGAGTTGAGACGAGGTGAGTATATCTTCCTTATTATCAGTTCGAGGTTATACTTATGTTGTAGAGATCCTTTTACATGCTCGTACATTCCCTGTACTTACGCTATTTGTAATGATGCATCATTTCATGATGCAGATACATGTATTCATGATGATTATCAAGCGTTTCGTTGTGGTCATGTGATATTCCAGTCAGCTTTGATGAGCCTTTTCATATTCCTGAGGACTTCACATTTACCTTAAAGTTAGTAGTTTTGAGATGGCCTGGGTCTTATCTGATATCCTTATGTAACAGTAGAGGCTTCATAGATAGGCATAGTTGAGGAGTTTTCTGTATTTACTTTCTTTTGAGTATTGTACAGACTTTTTAAAAGGTTGAGTAATTTAGTTCAATGAATTTTAATTTACTTTTAAGCTTATCTATGCTTGAGTTAGTCTTCCGCTTGTAGTCAGCCAGGATGCGGGTTTTCTTGGGGACCAACAGTGGTTTTTGAGTGTCGGCCACATCCAGGGTGTAAACTCGGGTAGTGAAAAACTTTGTATCAGAGCACAGAGTTCAAGTCTCTTAGGGTGTCTATGAAGTCGTGTCTATAGAATCTTGTTTATAGTTGTGAGGGCCCCACTTATATAAATGAGGGACTACAAACATTTAAGAAAAGTTTCCCTTGTACTCCAAATCGTGCAGTAGAACTGTGTCATAAGGTGCTTATTCAAACTCATGTGTTTCTTAGATTCATTCGACTACCTCTCAGAGGTGGTTTAAAAGCAAAGTTAGTTCTTTATCGATGAGTTTCTCTCAATAAAAGTCTTGAGGAAGTCATGAGACCGCATAGGGGCTTGAGAGAAGCCTATGAGTGAGTTTAATTGTGTATATTCAAAAGGATGCACTCATATTAATGTGAATCTTGCGTTTGAGCTAAAATTGAGTTGTACTCTCTTCTCTAAGCATTGTTTTAGCTGAGACCCTTATGAGGAAGTATGTTTAGAGCTTAGGTAGTATTTTCACCCCTAAAGGTAGTAGGAGTTACGAGATTATGAGAAGTAGTAGTGAAAGTCCCCAAAGTTAGAGAAAGGTATGAAGATGTTAAGTTATCCAAGAAAGGGAGATAGTGATTAGGTAAGTTATGTTATTATAGTCATGCACCTAGTAAGTTATTAATGAGGAGTTTTCCCCTTATGGGTAGACTAAGAAATGATGAGTTGTGCAGATCTCATGATAGGAAGTAGAGTAAAAGTTGCAAGTTAGGATGAGTTAGAGTATGCTTTAACTAGAAATGAGCTTATGATGAGGTTCCTTTGTGTTTGTACCAGCCAAGTGTAGGTGTTGAAATAGAAGAGAAGGAATATTCATTAGGTGTTAGATCTAAGTCTGGCTTAAGATTTTAGGGGAGAGCCCATAATATTGAATGTGTAATAGAATTAATTAATCAATGATATGTGATGAATGAGTAAATAGGACTTAAGTTGTGAAGTGGAATGTGATGGTAATTTGTGAGTATGGAGACTGAGAGGTAAGGATGGACTACCTGTCATGAGGTCTTAGTAGACGAGTCTTTCTTAATATGTATCTAGTAGTTGTAAGTTAGTATAGTAAGTGAGTAGTCATATTGATATCCAGGATTTGTAATAAACATGAATGATCAATAGAATGGCAACATGAGGGTCATGATATTAGTCTTGAGATTTGATCTGGTAGACTTGACATAGAGTAGGTGAGGAGTTGAGAAGTTATCTGCAATAAATATTAGTGGTACAAGTGACAGACCCTAACCTTTAGATAAGGGAAGTGAAGTGTGGCAGTAACAAGAGCATTAATAGGTGTACATAGATGGTATGTAATCAGACAAGGTTCCAATTATGTTATGATATTTCATATGTGCCCAAATAATATAATTGAGTTGTCAATGTAGAATAGGCTGCTGTAAGTAATGTTTTTCTCTTAAGAGTTAGATGATATGGCCTTATAAGCCAATGAGAAGAGGTTAAAATAAGCATCTTAGAAGGAGGTCTTAAGAAGGAGTCTTAACACCTGCTTATGGAGAGTTCAGTAGCCATGAGATAAGTTTTTCCGGAGTATTAGAGTAAGGAGATTGTAGACCAATTTAGAGATGATGGAATAGATCTATAACTTTCAAGTATCAGTGTTAGACCTAAGAGGGAGATGATAAGATGAGGAATCAAGTCAAGTGTTGAGAATGTGATAGTTATGTCTTCAGAAAGAGTTAAGGAAGTACATCAATCCATTCATACTCTAGTGTATTCCTCAGAATTCAGTCATTACAATATCATGATGATGTTTCTTATATCAGAATTGTGTCTATGACCTATGCTAATACAGTTCAGAGAGATTCACATCTAAGTTCAGTTTCCAGAATGAGGGGCAAAGACTTTAGCCCATTAACCTCAAGCTTAATCCATGAAGTTATGGATATCAGCCTCATGATATGAACCTATGACTATAAGCATTCATGTCTCATAGTATGCTCAGTATTGCAAATTCATGATTTACTTTCAATGTCTAGCAAAATAATCTTATGCCATGCATATTCTTATATCAGATATCTTGAATGAATCATGCTTATGATCTTTCGCGCTAAAGCTCATTCAAATACCCTTTTAGTTTTGAGGATTGGGTTGATAGTAATGGTGTGATGATAGAGAAGAAGATTGTTGTTTCTTATTGTGACAGTGATGGTGTGTTTATTCCATCTAAGGTTATGAATGTGGAGGGAGAAGGAGATAAGGTTTTACGATGAGTAATAAGTCAGATTCCTAGTAATAATTAATGCATGAATGTTCTGTTGGTCGAGAAGATGAGAGGATGAGGAATTCTTCTAAGAAATGGTTAGTAGGAGTCCATGGAGTGATTAAGCTTCTAGGTTTGAATGTAGTGTTCTTGGGATGATATTTGCTACAGAGTTATAGAACCCAAATCTTGTGATCTAGATCAAGAATAATCGCCTTAACTTGGTGATTTTTAGATAGGCTTGAGTATAGTAAGTGTAACCCCTTTTCATTCTCAGTCCAACCGTCATTCGAGAACGAATGATCCCAAGGGGGAGATATTGTAACATTCCAAAAAAATTTAAGTTGAGACTCGAGTCATTCTTTAAGGTGAATAAGTTTTTTCCCGAGTGATTCAAAATTTTCTTAGATATTAATGTCTCTAAAACTTCATAGCATAAAATTGAGTTGGAAATTTTTCTTCCAATTAAATTCCTCTATGACATTATTCTTTTGTCAACTTCAAACGACCATAACTTTCCGCACATAAAGAGATAGGTGGCCCATGAGCTATCAAATCAAAGATCTCTAAGCCTTCTTTCCAACGCCACTGAGTTTGCTAAATTTTGAGTTCATATGAAGGAGATATGCCCATTTGAGTGCAACCTTTCAAGTTAAGGCAATCCATCTGTTTTAAGAAGGGCCATTTTGGTTTTCTCCTTACCACCACTAGCCCAGCTCATTTTTGTAAATATTTTAGGGGTATAAACTTATTACAATCAGTTTTAGTCATTCCTAAACACGCTTAGAGTTTCTAAGAGTAGTTTAAGAAGAGAAAAGAAAAGCGTTCAAGATTCTTGGGAGATTGAGGATTTTTGGGTTCGTTCACCCACAGGCCAATCATGTGATTTTTATCCGTAATTTTATTTTTGAGTTTGAATGATTTTAGTTCTCGAAGAGTTCTTGAGGTTTTGGCTTCATCTTGGTCAATGAAGTCTTGTTGAGTTCTTGAGGTGAGGGTCTTGTGAATGAGTGATTGTTTTGGTAGGTTTTTAGTGGGTTTTCGATCGAAGTGTGTTTAGTATATAAATCTAAGAGAATTTAGAGGAAATCATTTGAATATAAATGAGGTAGGGCTGGAAAATTGATAAAAAAGTTCATCTGGTTTTCTGGGCACTGCCTGGGGTAACGCGCCACTAAGGGGACATAGGGGCTGGTGCCCCACGCCTGCAATGCGCCAGAAATGGGGTGATGTAGTTTAGGGGTTGGCGCCAGGGTTTCCTGCCTTCGTCCCTCTTTCGTTTGTTCCAACTAAGTTCTTTAAAAACATATATTAGTTGTCTTCTTGATTTTAACTATCCAAACTACATCTAATCATCAATAAATACTATATATAATAATAATGATCCTTGAATTCATAATTCAAATTCGAGGTAGAGTTAAGAGTAAAATTTGAGAAAGTCCCTTTGTGTCTTTTCAAGGAGTCTTCTATAATTACTTATAATTTTCTCAAGACTCAAGTATGTGAGTATGAGAATGAGAAGAGTTTATACATGAGTCTACATTATTATTCAGATCCTTGAGTCGAGTCGTTCATGCTCATAATTCCATTTCAACTCCATAAATTGAGTATATTTTAGAGAAGTAGTATCTTGGAGTTCTAAGTTCTTGAGTATTGAATTCCTAATCCTCTTGAGATTATATTCCTAATTATGGGACTACCATATGTTATACATGAAGGTCCTTGAGTTGAGTTGTTCATGCCCATAATTTCACATGAACCCTTTTAACTGAGCATTCTTGAGATAAGTAGTATCATTGAGTCCTTGAGTTATGGAGTTGTTGAGTTCTGAGTATTGAGTTCTATAAATGGTTATTGAAAACCTTGAATTGAGTCATTTACGTCCAAAATTTGGCATGAACCCTATTTTGAGAAGTCTTTTATAAATATTTATAATTTGTTTTAAGACTTGAGTAAATGAGGATGAGGATGAGAAGAGTTGAGTTTCATATTTCAAAATGAGTATAAGGGAACTAAGTATTCCCAAGAATGTAACACTTTTACATTTAAAACGAGAGAAACACTGATTTCTACATGAGTTTATGAGGAGCATTGACTGTCACCTCTTTTAAGAGGATCTTTTGAGCAATTATCTCAAATTGAGAAGGATTTATGTTTTTAAACATATGAGCATGAGTATATATTATTGGGAGTAGTATCGAGCACCGATATGGGGATGAGTTCAGACAACTCAAAATCCTCATAAACCATGTATGTCAACATGGGTAAATGGTCATACTTTTTAGATGATTCCTTATTGCTTTTTAAGCATATCTTAGTGGATCCACTTAGTTGAGGATGTCGTATACTCCGTAAAGGTATAGGACAATTCTGGCAGCGTGGGCGAGACGTTGTATCATCACGTTACTTATAGTGATGGTTCTCGGATAGAGAATCTCCAAAATAAGAGTAATGAGTTTATTATTGTATTTTTATATACATTTAAGTTAATATCTATTGTTTTAAAATTTTCATGTATATAGCATCTTTTATTGTTGCTTTCATATTAAATTTAGTATTCTTGAGTTGAGTTCAACATTCCTTGAGTTTGAGTTGAGTATCCTTGAGTTGAGTTGTTTCTTTCTTAAGTCATATGAGTTGAAACGAGGTGAGTATGTCTTTTTATTATTAGTTCGAGCTGATAATTATGTTGCAGTGTTCCCTTTACACGCTCGTACATTCCATGTACTGACGCCATTTGGCTTGCATCGTTTCATGATGCATATACATGTATTCAACGTCATCAACAGGCATTTCGTTGAGGTCATGTGATATTTCAGTCAACTTTGGTGAGATTTTTTATATTCAATAGGACTTCACCTTTACCTTACGGTTAGTAGTTTTGAGATTTCGTGGGTCTTGTCCCGATATCCTTCTGTAATAGTAGAGGCATCATAGATAGATAAAGTTGAGGAGTTTTCTGTATTTACTTTCTTTTGAGTATTGTACAAACTTTTTAAAAGGTTGAGTATTTGAATTTAATTAAATTTAACTATGTTTTAAGCTTATGTACGCTTGAGTTAATCTTCCGCTTGTAGTCAGCTAGGGTGAGGGTTCACTTGGGGACCAGCAATGATTATGAAGTGTCGGCTATGTCCAGGGTATATACTTGGGCCGTGACAATCCGCGACTTAGTAACACTCCTGACTCGTAGATCTGCCAATTTTTTATTCGAAAGTTCACTTCTTGGTATTAATTCTTAATCAAATGGTCCTACGTTGAGTTCACTTGGAGAGATGAACACGACTCTGGAAATCATACCTCGGGCTATTGGTATGATCGAGTATTCTACTTTATTTTACTTTATGATAGAGGACGAACATGATTTATAGAGGTGGATATTTTAATGGCCCGAAAGTGAATATTTGGATATTGTTTTGTAAAATTATCGTTTTAACCTCTCGATAGTTGTTAAAAGTAAATTTAGATCAGTCGTTGATAGTAGTTTGATTGTTTTAACTGTTCAGTTAGTACAAATATTTAATTGATGGGTATATTTTTTATAATTAATTTCATTGATAGTCAATGGGCCAAATCCATTGTTTATTAAATATATGATGTCGTGTGGCCATGTACAAAATGAACTAAATTTTACAGGGTTGAGTATTGACTCTTTCGGATACTAAAAAACAATATAGAATGTCGAGATGACCCCATGCTGCTATGGAGGCAATTTATATCAATATGAATGCTTCAGGTAAATACCTAGCAAAATCTCAAATATGACACATATCTTTGGCAGCATATGGCATCAAATATTGTAATGTTGTTAATGTTGGTTTTTCTAAGCTAGGGGCCAAGAGATGGTATGTCATTTATGGCATTATGACAAGCGAATTAATAAGCTAACTAATACAAGGGTGGGGTGCATAATTCCTATGTAAATTGCTATAGTTTCTGTGTTTTAGCTTCAGTTTGGAATATATATACCTTATGAATATTGTGTTGTAGCTTCAATTTTTTTAAAATATATATTAAGTGTGTGTAATTAAATATTTGTTGTACTGAATCATATGAATACCATTATAATAATGTCAATTAGAGGCATAAAGACTTAATCGTAGCCCTGAATTTTAGGAAAATATGATACTTGGCATGTTAATTGGCATCAAGATTAGGAACTTAATTATCTATTTGGGGTGAGGTTTTGGGTCTAGGCTAGATACATAGTAATATGGATGTTATTAGTTTTGAAATCTTATTATGTTTATTTATTTGTATAGATTTCATTGATTTGGAAGCCCAACGAAGGGGAAGGCTCAAGTTCCGGAGTGAATTGTTAATTAATTGAGGTAAGTGGATTTCTCGACCCTTGTTAAGTGTATAGAATTGTGTGTTTCCTTGTGGTATGTGTTGGGGGGTAATGGGACTTGGTGATGAGTTGACTTTTCCATATTGAATAATTTTAATGATGAAAAAGAGGTTAAAAATGGCAATGTGATTAACTATTGGTGAGTGATGTGTTGAGAATGGTTTGAAATTCTTATTGATGCATTGTTGATGTTGTATCACGATTGTGTTGTTGCGAATTGTGCATTGTTATGGAAATGGTCATCTCCTCATTAATTTTGTAAACATGTCATTTGCATTGATTCTGAAACATGGTTGTGACAAGTGTTATGTTAATTGAGGAAGAATAAGAAATTAAAGAGGATGTACCATTTTGAAGGACGTGTTGTGCGCCACAATGGATATTACTATTCGAGGGACATGTCGTATGCTGCAATAGATTCTATTATCGAGGGTCGTGTTGCACGCTGCGACGGATGCATGGACTGATAAGTCCCCTATGGATCCTGGAATGAGAAACAACGGGTGTGTATCACTAGGTCAGACATGTCTCACCATACTTGGCATTGCATTTCATTGCAGTGCATATCTTTATCATTTTGTGAACTTGTGAGTGCCTTTCTATGGAACTTGTGATTGGTGAACTTGATTGTGTGTGGTGAGGATCTATAATCTTAGAGTGCTGTTATTGAGCTACTTAGGAGTTTGCTTGCTGAGTACCGTGTAGTTTGGTACTCACCCCTTACTTCTACATTTTTGTAGGTTATAATCCCAGATCTTCGTGATTACTCTCTATTCTCTTCTTGTTTGAGGCTTCCTATGGAGATTTATGAGGTAGTATTTGTCATCTCAGCGGACCATCTTGCTCTTTATTTATGATCTTGTTCTATTCTAGAAACTATATCAATAGAGACTTGTATTTTTCTTTCAAATCAATTGTAATACTTTAGAGGCTTGAACACGTGACAATCAAGTTTTGGGGTTTTATAGGAGTTGATTATCATTTCCGCATTATTAGAGGATGTTAGTCAATTTTCCTTGTTTTACTTCCACAGTTATCGTATTAGTTGGGTTTAGGATGACTTATCTTGACGGGATAAGACGAGTGAGACTTTTCTTTTTGGGTCGCAATAGTTATATATGACTAATTATACCATGAATAATCGTGTGGATCTAATGAAAAATGAAGATTCATTCGTTTTCATCAGATAATGAAGACAACTCACCTAGTATTTTATGGATTATTCATCTCCAAATAATAACATTTATTGAAGCCTTATGCGGTAGAAACATGATGTGGTTAAATACATGTAATTTTAACATGAAATTGTATGGATCTAATAAAAAACAAAAACTCATCCTCATCACAGTCCCATATGAGGATGTACATCACTCACTTATTACTTTATGAATCATTCATTTTATTGAATCCCTATGCGATAGAAGCATGAAATTTTAAAGTTTATTCTGAGGTGTGATTTTATTATGAATATGTAATGACCCTCCAGGTTGTTTCCTCCATTTACCAATCTTTCAGTGTTTAGAGCTATCCTATAGCCATCCCAAGTTATTTATAACTTGTTGGGACATATAGTTCGATCATCAGGTAGTTCATTTGATTTTGGTGCAAGTTTTCCTCTTTTTAGAAGGTCTTAAGTGAAAGGTATGACTTTCATCAACATTCGGAGTTTCGGGTGTCAGATGTGATTTTCATCGGTACCATCAACTCAGGAAGGTCCAATTTGGGCTAGTAGCATGGTTGGTTTGGGCCCAGAGACTTCGGGTGTGAGTTTGTGCCGTTAGATATTTTAACTTTGAAGTTTTGGCCAAAGTTTGACTTCGGTCAACATTCTTACTTTGGTCAACATTCTTGGTAAAAGTGCTCGGATGAGTTTTGCACAACATTCATTTATTAAGTTGTCCAAATTAGATGAATTTAACTTGTTTGAACTAATTGAGAGAAAATGATCAAAATTTTCCTTTATATATAGGGGTTGAATTATCTTGGTCCTTTATATATGTCATCTTATTTAAATAGTCCTTAATGTATACTAAAAGAGTATCATTTTGATCCTTAACCGATAAAACTAACTAAAAAAATAAAAAACTTGTTAAACTTAACTGTGGGTCCCACACTTGGGGGAACCTTCTTCCTCCATCTTTTTTCCACCATTTCCTCTCCTTCTACTTCTTTGTGTTGCCATTTCTTTTACAATTTCCACTGTCAAAATCTTCTCATACTCACAAAAATTTCTTTGAATTTCAAAAGAACATTTGTGAGATTTTTATTTTCTATCTTTGTTTGTTCAATTTTTACCCTTTTATTTTAAAAATAGAATGAAAAACAATGCTTGAAAAACTTACTAATTTTGAAAAGGTTAAAACGAAAAGATAGCAATATCCCCCATAGATCACTTTAATAAGAGAGAATAACTAGTTACAACTTAAAAAGAGTTTATTTATGGTGATCTCCTCGGAGAAAAAATAGAGACTTTCATCCAATTTACTTAGTTCACATTTGTTTTGGTAATCTTGATTTTCTACTTATTATTATGTATGAAAATAGAATTTTTAGAGGGAGATGAGAAATGGGTGTAGTTTATATGGAGCCGGACCTCAAATGGTGAAAGAAAAAGTTAAAGGAACATGGCGTGCTTGTGGTGATGGTGAAACGAGCAGATTGAGGAAGAAGGGTCTCAATTCCAAGGGACCCACTGTTAAAGTTAACTGGTTTTTTTAATCTTTTTGGTTAGTTTTAGGGTAAGGACTAAAATGATCATCATTTTGTATACATTAAAGACTATTTAGATAAGATGATATATATAGAGGACCAAAATAACTTAACTCTTATACATTAAGGACCATTTTGATCATTTTTGTCTTTTCTATTGAATCAAAAGGCATTTAAAATAATATTCATTACATTTAAATCATTTGTGATTGGGAGCTTCCACTATTATTCATCATTATTTTTGCTACGTGCAATGCTTCATTTTAAATGTATAGCGGATGTAATGCCTATTACTTTGTTTCAAATTTTCACTCCAATTTGATTTTTGTTGGTTTTGTTTTCTTTTGTGTTTTCTGTGATTAGGGTTAATGGTTTTACAAGCACAAGCATTAATTTTTTTTGTTTATTTCACAAATATATTATTGCCCTTTTTAACGCTCAATTAGCCAGTGACTAACAAAGTATAACATCGAATAAACTTAATTTATTAATATATCTTTTGCTCCTCAAACACGTTTTAATATGTTGACATGATTATGCTAAATCGTTGTAACTAGAAAATACAAACAAGAGTATGTGTATGGATAAAAAAATTGGCACATAGTTGAACACATATAATATTCATGAGAATTCCTATAAAAAAATAATAAAGCTGAATAAAGTGATTTTTTTTCAAGAATGAATAACTAAAGTTCTATAATAAAAAAAAGTAGATATATAAAGCTAAATAAGGTTAGACATATTTTTTTTATAAACAAACAACTTATTTTTAAGAAGTATAAAATGAATAATATTTTTAGTACAACAAACAAACAACCAATAAAATATAATTCTAGAATAACTAATCTCAGAATAACTTATCCTAGCATAATTTATATTCAAACCAAACGACCCCTAAGTGTACTAGAATTATCTTGTGTAACTAGACAATTTGTATTCTCATTGTTTGCTCAACAAGTAAGATTTCAAAGGCACGAATTACTAGTACAAATGCACTTTTTCTAAAACATCATTTGTCTGGATATTTTTTAATCATCATAAAATAATATTATTATAGCAAACATATAATATATAATATGACATAAAAATTAAGGTTTTACACAATCATTATAGTGAACTATTTGTATAAAGGATGATCATTATTGAGAAACCTGACTCTAGTAGTAAAAGTTGATATCATTATAGATTCAATATGGCGAATATTCACTGCATATTTGGTGAAATGAAATAACATACAAAATCACAATTGGAATATTCATTCTTGAATTGTTGGAGAAACATTGTTATTATAGTATGTTTTAGTTATATTTTTGTCACGCTCTGAGCCTACACCCTGAGCGGGACTAGCACTCGAGAACCATTGCTGGCCATAAGTGAACCATTAGCCTGACTAGACTCTCAGCGGAAGATTTTAACCATTAAGAAGAGAATTCAAATGCTAGATAACTCAACTGTCTCAAATTAAACTCAGAATGTTTTAGAAATAAACATTTAACTTAGCCAAAGTGGAAACTCAAATCTGAACAGAAGTCGATAAGAAGATAATAACAAATAAATTAACTAACTGTTTATGAAGTTTCTAACAACAGAGATGGACGTCGGGACAAGACCCACGACATTCTAATGAACTAACTATAAAGTAGTAAAAAAGGATCCTCCGAAAGCAAGAAGGCTCACCAACTGACTCTGAGTGCTCAACTGGATCAACGAGACGCTGGATGTTGATTCTGGTTACCTGTATCTGCATCATAAAATGATGCAGGCCAAATGGCATCAGTACATTGACTATACGAGCAAGCGAAGGGAAAACTAAACATGACATAAGCTTGAACTGAATTCTGAAAGAAACACTTACCTCAGCCTTATTCAACTCATGGATACTCAACTTAATGCAGAAATAAACAACAAAAATGCAATTTATATAATTCCTTTAAACAGTAAGAAACAACTCAATATACATATATAATAATGTAATATAACTTTGTGGGAGTTTCTCTAACCGACAACCATCACTATGGGGTATGTGATGATACAATGTCTCGCCCACGCTGCCAGAATTGTCCTATAACTTGCCGGGATATAGAATGCCTCAACTAAGTGGATCCACTAGTCTATGCTAAAAAGCACTAAGTAATCATCTAAAAAGTATGACCCTTTCTACCCACGCTGGCTACATAATTTATCGAGACATTGAATTGTTATGAACTCATCCCCACATCGATGCTTAATACTACACCCAAAATACTCAGCTCATATGTTTTAAAAATAAAAACTATTTTTGTGGTTTGAGATAATTACTCAAAAACTAGCTCAAAAGCTCTCTTGGAAATCAGTGTTTCCTCTCTTCTTTAAATGTGAAAACATTTACTTTTTTTGGGAATACTTAGTTCCCATATACTCATTTTGAAGAAATGAACTTGATTTGTTACTCTTACTTAACACAAAACTCAAGTCTTAAAAAAAGATTAAAATATTTGTAAAAGACTTCTTGAAAAGACTCTATGAACTTTCTAGACTTGGCTCTTAATTTTCTTTGAATTTGAATTTATGGATTCAAGGTTATGATTTAAGTTTATGGATGATTTCTAGGTGTTTAGAAGTCATTTAGAGTAGTTAGAATCAATATGAAGTGTTAGTAGACTTTAGAAGGACTTAAACGGGCTAAACGACGAAAAACGGGTGGGGGCAGATGACCCGGGTGCGTTCCTGGCGCGCCGTGCCAGCCCCTAGGTTACTAGGGTTCATTTCTGGCGCACTGCTAGCGTGTTGCCCCAGCCTTCCAGGCACAATGGGGGCGCGTCGCGCCAGCTTTTCCCTAGACCAAACTGACGAACTTTTCCTCTCATTTTCTTTCCTTAATTGGATTAATTTTGATTATTTATCTCAATAACTCTTTAGATTCAGGTACCCAAAACATATACATATGAATCTAAATCAAAGTAACTCTAATAATCGACATTAAACTCTCAAGAACTCCTCAATATCAATCAAAATTCAAGAACAAAAGCAATTCAAGAACACCTATCAAGAACATTCAAACTTCCAATCTTTTTAGGACGAATTCACTCTGTAATAAACATGTTTGGCATGTGGGTGAACGAACCCTATGTTATGAAAGTCTCACATACCTCGTAGGATCAAATCCTTGACGAAATCGGAAATCAATTCCTTACGAAGACGACGAATCTTGACTTTCCTCTTCTCTTCTCTCTTGAGTTCTTCTCTCTAAAGCCCTAGCATAAATTTTCAATTGTGCAAACTGAAAAAATTAAGTTTTGACCCTAATTAATTCACTAAGAATGAAAAATATTAATTGGGTAAGGAAAAGACCATAATATCCTTCCAAAATCTGGTTTAGACTTTCCTTATCTAAACAACCCGACCTCAAATGGGCATGTCTCATTCATTACGAACTCGAAACTGAGCAAACTCAGTGACGTTGGAAAGATAATCCAAATATATTTCCTACGGTATCTTGTAGCACACCTAACTCATCCTGAGCTTGGAGTTATAGGCGTTTGAAGTTGACCCAAAACTCAAACTTAACATAACTTAAACAAATTTCCAGATTTTTCATTCTTTTCAAAAATAACTCTTTCTAATTCTAGCTCTTTCACTTAGCGAGGTGTTACAATATATCCCCCTTGGGAACAATAATCCGCGAATGAGATCACTCTAAGCAGACTAAGGGTGTGACATCTAACATCTAGCTCAAACACCTAACAAGCAAAAATGTAAATACAACATGCCAACTTAAAATAAAAGCCAAGAAAAGGATTACTACCTTAATTTGGAAATTCTCCTGATTTGAAGAGATATGGGTATCACTTCTTCATATCCTCTTCTGCTTCCCAAGTAGCTTCCTTAACAAACTGATTTCTCCACAAAACTTTGACTGATGCTACCTCTTTCGTTCTAAACTTGCAAACTTGGCGATCTAGAATCTGAACAGTAATCTCCTCATATGATAAGCTATCGTTGATACCAGTATCTTCAGTAGGTATGATCAGTGAAGGATCGCCCATAAACTTCTTCAACATGGAGATGTGAAATACCGGATGAACCGCTGCTAATTCTTGTGGTAGCTCCAACTCATAAGCTACATTGTCAATCCTCTTGGATATTCTGTAAGGACCAATATACCGGGGACTAAGTTTCCCCTTCTTACCAAATCTCATAAAACACTTCATGGGTGAAATATTGATGTATACCCAATCATCTACTTCAAACTCTAACTCTCTTCTCCTAACATCAGTGCATGATTTCTGATGACTCTGCGCTATTTTTAGCCTCTCTATAATAACTTTCACTTTCTCCATAGCTTGCTGAACTAAGTCTGGTCCTATCAACTCAGCTTCACAAACCTCGAACCATCAAATTGGAGATCTGCATCTTCTCCCATAGACAATCAGATATTGAGAGAAAACATGCATTTGAGGACACTAATTCTATCAAAATATAGCCCTAAATGAGTCCAATTTGTGGACTCATCAATACCACAACTTAAACTATTGCTTGTCGTCAAGCAAACTCAAGTTCAGCCGTTCAAAAAGGAGGTCTTGAACAGTGCTACACAAAACTCAATCATGAATGCACACAACAAGACTCAAGTTACTTATGCAAAGATCAAATGTGTACTCAAAGATTCAAGTTGTGACTAACAAAGAATATCATGTTCACAATACTTGCTTGAAATGCAAGTTCAAGCTCAACCAAAGTGTTCAAATGCCCTCACACAAGGAAAGATTCCAATTTCACACATAAAGGTTTAATCATTTAAAGTTCCGGAATCAAATGCAACACTCACTCTCACAAGGAAGAACATAATACATGCTTTCACCCATAGGTTTGCCCGTATTTTCCGATCAACTTTTATTTCAGCTCACTCAAGATCAAAAAGGTCTTTTCAAGGCTTGTAATGGGGTTGAATGCAAAGGTATGCTCATTTAAGCTTAGCGACTTTCATCCTCATGAAATGTGGTGCTCACAACACTTCCTTTCCTTTTCCTTCATCATTCTCTTTAGTGCTCATAAGTTCTCCTATTATTCACTTTCCATGGATTATTTGGAAACCCCATTTTCTTAGCGTTTTCACAACCTTATTCCATTTCTTTTTCATTCTTTTTCTTTTTCTTTCTTTCTTTCCTCTCTCCTTTTTTTGTATGGAGGGGTTCTATTTTTCTCACAACTATGGGTAAGAAAGACTTTCTTGAACTTCTTTATTTACCCTTTCTTTTCACCACATGCCCTACTTAGTCTTTTGGCCTAAGTTTGCTATTCAACTAACCACAACTTCATGAGGAATATAGGTAATGGATAAAGAGAGGTTATGTTTGCATCAAGTTTCTTCCAAAGAAAGGTAAGTCTCAAGGGGTGTTCAAGAGAGGTTCACACACTCACAAGGTAGGCTACAAAGAGGTATATGTCAAATTGGCTCACACTCTTTGAAGTTGTTTAAGATCATATCAAGAGATAGCCTTACTTAGTTGATCGGACCAACGGGGAAACTTCTAGGATCTATCATGCATGGTTCACAATAAATTCATCAGTTTAGGCATTGACACTACAGTCAAACAAGACTCCACACTTTCGCTAGTGTGCAATGATCATCACAAGAGACTCAACTCGATACTAGGCTAGTCCTAATGAGATGCAAAGAGTTCACATATTGTCTATGTGACTTCATTTGCCAGCATCGTAGTCGCGCATTCATGTTCGTTCGATTGAAAGCACTATTCAAGTCATCGGTATTGATTGGAACTGAGACTAAAATTTTGCAAAAGAACAGCCACATTCAGCACGTGATAGGTGGCAAAATCTTTCAGACGGGTCAAAATTATTTTTGCAATTTAAACTAAAAGGAGTCGTAAGCTCAAACATCCACAGAAACAGTATATCAAAAACATGTTTTTAAACAGAACAGCCCAAATATATTCCCAAAAATAAGAGTAACAAATAACATACAAAGGTGAGCCTCACCCCACCACAAATAAAAATTGTTTGTCGTCAAATGCGAATGAAAGTATCTTAAAGTAAGTGTAGGTAAGACAGAGAGGGAGGTAAAGAAAAGTCTTGTCTATGCAGTCTCTCTAATTGTTGGGACATCAGTTCTCGCAGTAGACTCAGACGGAATAGCAGTGCCAGATCCACTAGGAGCTGTTGGGACGTCTGAGTTGGCAATGTCTGGATCACCAGCTTCACAACTATCTCTGCAAGATCTGACAAATCCCTGAATATGCTCTCATCTCGGCTCTCTCTTATCTCCTCCTCATGTACTGCTACCAGCTCCTCATCAGTCTCTACATCTGACACTACATGTGTTGTGCCACCTCTCTGCATATCTCTGGTGGTAGCCGGAGGAATCCCTGAGGTCTCAAGAGCATCCCTGTCATCAGCAGCCTCTAACAGTGAAGTGAAGTCACTAGACTTAAGATAGTGTACGTCCTTCCTCAAATCTGCCACTTTGGCTTTTAATGCCAAAACCTCAGGTGTCTCTCCCTGTCTTCTCTCACAAGCAGTGACTCCAGTAGCTAGATCATCAACAAAAGCCCTAATGGGGGTCAGTGCAGCCAAGATAGCACTATCGATCATCCCTGGAATGGATTTCTCCAATTGAGTCGCTCTCACAATCGCTGAATAGGCCAGTTGTCCCATCTTCAAGATCATGGCAGGCTGGGAGGAGGAAGAAGCACCTGGGACCTGTGAAGAAGAGGAAGAAGGAGAAAGTATACCTGAGGGCTCAAAGGCTGGAGTAGGCGAAGATGCTTATGCTGGTAATGAGTTAACATTTACCTCTGGAGAAGTGTCTGATGGTGCTGATCTCCTACTCTCGACCTTCTCTCATGTGAACTCGGCCTCGATATGCCGGATATCGGTGGAGGAAGATAGGGTGACCTCAACATCCCTCGTAGTGTCATGAGGTACTCCAGCTTGCCGGCACAGCTCAGTGACCAGAACTGGAAATGGCAGAGACGTCAGCTTCTGTTTGGCTTTCATGGACATCTTATGTCACATCAATAGTCCCAGATTGATCTGCCTTCTGGACATGATAGAACCAAGGAAAGCCACCTTAGGATGGCCCATAATAGACTCGTTATGGGATGGTATGATAGTGTTGCTGATGAAGCCAAACCAGGTCTGGAGGCGATGTTCATTTCCCTATTCTCAATAGTAGCTCCTGCATCCATCCACCTCAGGGTGATGTCAGGAATCATCGGAGCCAACCAACCCTTCAAATCATCCAGGGACTGATAATCGGCAACCCCTTATAAGGAAGTACAGAGTGCAGCGGTCTACCCAGTACATCATTAATGTGCTCACTGTGACACTCCATTTCCTTACCTCTGACCATGACCGACTTCACCGGTCGAAACTCACTTGCGTTCTTCTTGTTCTTGGGCACCAATTCACCATATATTATGTAAAATTCCCTGACCCAGGATGGAATGTAAGGACTGTGGGGCCTCATGAAGTGCTCGAATTCATGGTAGCGGAGGTTGTACATAACCTCAGGATATTTTCCTTTCAGGCCCTCCGTAGATAGAAGTTTATCTTCTATGATGGTCCGTACCCTATCACCTTTTAATCTGTTCAGCTATCTAGGTGGAGGAGTAATAAGAAGTACATGAGCCACTGGAGGTGCCTGAGCTGACACTGATTTAGTAGTAGACGGGGTGACAGCGGAGGGGACTCCAGTGGTTGTAGGCTGAGGTTTGGCCTGGTGCCTATCTCTTCGAGGAATCAAGATCTCCTCGTCTTATGGTTCAGAAAAACCAATATGAGTTTTAATAGCTATTCCTTTTCTAGCTATGTGCTTCTTTCTCTTGCCTTTGTCTCCCGGTGGAGGTCTTGCTTTCTTTTCTGTGGAGGATTTGATCCTCCTTCATTTATCATAATGCCCTTTGTCTTTTTATGGGGTGGCTCGATTAAATTTGTGCGTACCATATCTGTAAGAGATCGAGACAGATTTAGAGAAAATCAAACTTCAGTACAGAAGATCCTTTGCGAACAGACTCGCCAATCCAATTGATGAATCGCCGAATCTCTTGGGCAAGCTAGATCGCGCTCGCCGAAGGGTTTGGCTTAAAAATTATGGCAATTCGATGATAGGAATGCCTTTTGGTGAATCGCCGAATACTTTTGGCGATCAATGGTTTATTTGCCGAAAGTTATAGTGCGTGAGGGTTTCAGGGGTATAAGCAAAGTTTGATCAAGAGTTCTTTCGACGATTTGCCGAGTGCCTTCGGTGAACTCAGGCCTCTCACCGAAAGTTACAGACTTAAACCACAAATTTGACGCACCATTAAAAGGCGATATGAAGGAAAGCGGTGAACCGCCGAGTGGTTCGAAGAGATCGACTCAGCTCGCCGAATGACCCAACGAGCCCATTTTCAACCCACCTTCTCGAATTCAACCCCACAAACCCCAAAAATAAAATCAAAACATGCACTAATGGAATTCAAACAAGACCCATACTACCCATCACCCTGGGATACTCAGATTTCTCCCGGATTTGCCGCATTTGGCCATTTGACGGTATTTGCTCTTAAAAGTGGTGTCACCCGCTCTATCATTGAGCAAATTTTTGACATTTAGCACAAACGTGGGCTACTAAGACTTCACCCAATCAATCTAACAACACTTAATCACAACCCAACTTATTAAAAAGCACAAATATTACGGGCATTTGACAGTTAAACAATACAGGCAAGACTTTTCAAATTAAAAATAGGCAATTAAGGATTCTAATCGTACCAGAGAGGCCCAGCACACATCAATGCAATACGATCATAGCAAATGAGTACAAACTTCAATAAAATAAACCCGGGGTTTGTAAAACTAAACTTTTATGTCGATTAATTGTGATTGAAAAGCTAGGCGGTAAAGAAATCCCACTCCAAGCACAAATCAACAACTAAAATACTAAATCGAAAGCCAAAATATTGAAGATACTAACTTGGTGTGAGTTTGTGAAGTTTAAAATCTAGGGGAAGTAAAAAAATTCAAATTCTAGGCTTTTGGCCATTATAAACCATCCAATTCGCACCCATTCGGCGACATTAGTCGCACTCGCCGATCCACTCGGCGACACGCCGAGTTGTCACTTGGCTTGTGGAGTTTTACAGGACCTTCAGTCAAAATGATGGTCCAAATGGCAGTTTTCATCGGGCATGCTGACCAGTTCGGCGATTCGCCGACTGACCTTTTTCTCGCCAATATGCATTTTCCAAACACTTTCAGTATTTAAATATGCACAACTAACACACTATTATTTAATAAAGTAAACTAAAACATTAAAAACTTTGGGTTGCCTCCCAAGAAGCGCCTTAGTGAACGTCGTGGCATGACGCATCTCCTCAATTACATCCTATTTTTGGGGTCGACCTTAGCTCCACTGGGTGATGGGTGACCCCTCTTGCTTAGTTGAGTAGAGATGAGGAAACTCATAAGTCACATGGTTCTCGAGAAGCTTAATAGACCTAGAGTGAGAGCCAATCATCTAATTTAACACTTCAATGCCCTCCTTCATCTTTTCCAGCACTCTATCTTACTTAGTGACCTTTGGGAGAATGAGTAGCAGAGTATCCTCAACACGTCTACTCTCATTGTCCGTAGAGTTATTTTGCTCATGAGGAGGTATATACCTCCGTAGAGTCACCAATGTTGTTAACATGAAGTCCCTCTCGACCTCTTGGTTCGACTCAACCAATTTGCTACCATTTCCATCATGCATCTTCAATTTATTCCTAACAATATCAACACGAGGAAACCAAAGCCAAAAGTAAAGTGAGTAAACTATAACTAATAGGAACAGAAATGTTATTAAACTAAAAACTTTCACGTAACACCACTCCCTGGTAGCGGTGCCATTTTGATTTTTGTGTAATCCAGACACAACTTCCAATGCAAGTGTCTAGGATCGTACAATAGTATAATAACCCAACCAAGGGTTGGGATCGTTCCCACAAGGAATGGTTTTGAGAATTAATAGAAAAATAAAATTTAATTCTAATTAGTCATAGCTAAAAACATTATCGAATACAAACATGTAAATCTAATGGGTGACGCAAGCGTCAGTTAACAATGGGGGTTTGTCACAAGTAAGCAAAAACAGCAAAATACAAAAAGTACTAATATGGAGTCGGGATTCTTGGGATGTGATAGGAATACGGGATAGACTAAATCATTGGGTAATTTCTTTTGGTAGTGAATTCATTGAATATTTGTGACTATTTGTGACTAGGCTAGACTTTAAAGGGGATAAGCTCTCTCTTGAGCAACTTACCTCGTTTCAAGTGGGTTCCTCTCGGACACCCACTTGCCGCATAAAGAACAGCCTCCGCCTTAACCCACTCACTCTCTCAAGATGAGTGTGTGGACATGGGACGAAGGTTCACTCTCTTGAGCTGAACCTCATGTCGACCCACTCGCACTGGCCATCAATTTAGTAGTCTTAATTTTACGTCCTCTCTCTCGAGTAGGTCGAAAACACAAAGGTGAAATCGCATTTGGAACTACAATTTTATTAAGTTCCACCACAACTACTAAACGAAATCACATCAAAACAATAAATAAACCACCAACAAGCAAGACCCAACAACTAATCTAACCCATATTCACAAAATCACACCCCAAGAATTGGGGTTTTAGCTAGACATGCTAAAGAGATAGAAATTTATACCAAAATGAGTTTGCATTCAAATGGGTATGAAGATTTAAGTCTCAAAACAAGTCAAGAGTGAAGAATCCACAAGACCCAAGCCCAAAATCTTGGAGTTGAAACACTTTGAACCTTCAAGTCCTTCAAAACCCTCTCCAAACTTAGAACTCAAAAATAGAAGCCAAGTTTGAAAAATTACTGTTCAAGGCTAAAAATTCGATACTAAAATAATAATTCTCAAAGGGTATTTATAGTTTTCAAAAATCAGTGCTGCAGCGGATCACTCGGCGACATTAGTCAGAATTGCCGATCATCTCAGCGATTCTCCCTTTGGTGCAGTTCATCGCCGTCTTGCGTTAGCTTTCATTATCATCATGTTTTGGATCATTGGGCGACATACTACTATTTTGCGGAACTACTCGGTGATACGCCGACTTCTCATTTTCACCGTCGATTTGATTCTTTCCTTCAGGGCTCAGCATACTGGAGCAAAAGGTGAGACTAAGATCTTTTGGCGATTCGCCGAATGGGTTCGGTGATCCACAAATCTTCATTTCTTCATTCTTTTCAGCTGCCTTTGTTCCTTTTTGCTAAGTAGTGTCCATTCTTTCCCTCAAACTCCAAATACCTTAAACTTAAAGATTTTCATCAGATATTGAGATAAAACATGTATTTGAGGACACTAATTCTATCAAAATATAGCCCTAAATGAGTCCAATTTGTGGACTCATCAATAATCCCAATTACCTTTGAAATTAATCACACAAGCACTCAATATATCTTCTAAAGTCTGAATAGTGCGCTCTGCTTGACCGTCTGTCTGAGAATGAAAAGCAGTACTTAAGTTCACCTTTGAACCCAAGCCTTTCTGAAAATATTTCCAGAATTGTGCAGTAAATTGTTCCCCTCTATCTGATATAATCGAAACAGGAACTCCATGTAGTCTTACTACCTCTTGAATGTATAACTTAGCATAATCCTCTGCTGAATGGGTAGTTTTTACCGGCAAAAAGTGGGCTGATTTGTTTATTCGATCCACAATCACCCAAATAGAATCATATTATCTGTGAGACCGTGGAAAACCAATAATAAAGTTCATATTGATCATCTCCCACCTCTGGAATCTCTATATTCTGAGCCATACCATTGGTCCTTTGATGCTCTACTTTAACTTGTTGACAATTCAGACACTTAGCAACAAATTCTACAATGCCCTTCTTCATACTACTCCACCAATAAACCTCTCTCAAATCACGATACATCTTTGTGGAACCTGGATGGATAGAATATCTGTAGCTATGAGTTTCTTCTTTGATCCTCTCTTGGAGTTCATCCACCCTTGGTACACACAACCTACCTTGATACCTCAATACACCATCTCCCCCTTGTTCAGAAGCCATTACTTTTTGCTTATGAACATTAGCCTTCAATTCAAGCAAATTAGGATCTTGGTTTTGTTTCTCTATAACTTCAGACACTAATGATTATTCAGCCCCATTCATCACCACCCCTCCTTCTTCTGTGGAATCCAATAGTTCAACTCCTAATCGTGCAAGTCTGTGCACATCTTTCGCTAACTCTCTCTTTTCTTCCTCAACATGGGTGCATCCATAGACAACACGCTCAAGGCATCAGAAACAACATTAGCCTTACCTGGGTGACAGAGGATACTCATGTCATATTCCTTGAGTAACTCTTGAGATTAAGCTCTTTCTCACTAAATACATACTAAAGACTGTTGTGATCGGTGAACACATCCACATGAACACCATAAAGGTAATGACGCCATATTTTCAAAGCAAATACTATGGCAGCCAACTATAGATCATGGGTTGGGTAATTCTTCTCGTGGACTTTAAGTTGTCTTGAGGCATAAACTATAACTTTACCATTCTGCATTAACACACAACCCAAACCAACTCTGGACGCATCACAATAAACCATAAAACTTTGAGTACCTTCTGGTAAGGTCAATATTGGGGCAATAGTCAACCTCTTTTTCAATTCCTACACAAGCTTCAGACCATTGAAACTTCACTATTTTCTGAGTAAACTTGGTCAAAGAGAACGAAATGGATGAGAACCCCTTTACGAATCTTCTATAATATCCAGTCAACCCCAATAAACTCCTAATCTCAGTTGGAGATGTGGGTCTAGGCCAATTCTGCACTACATCTATTTTCTGGGTATCAACTCTAATTCCATCACCGGAAACAATGTGGCCTAAAAATACCATAGACTTAAGCCTAAACTCACATAGAGAGAACTTAGAAGACAACTCTCTATCCTTTAGAGTTTGGAGAACTATTCTGAGATGGGTAGCATGATCTTCCTCATTTCTTGAATAGATTAGAATGTCATTAATGAACACGATAACAAAAATATCTAAATAAGGCTTGAATACTCTATTCAGAAGGTCCATATACACTGCAGGCGCATTGGTCAAACCAAAGGACATGACCAGAAACTCATAATGACTATAACGGGTCTTGAAAGTTGTCTTTGGAATACCACACTCCCTTACTTTCAACTGATGGTAGCCTGTTATGAGGTCTATCTTAGAAAAACAAATGGCACCCTAATGATGATCGAAGAGATCATCAATTCTTAAAAGAGGATAGTTATACTTGATAGTAAACTTGTTCAACTGACGGTAATCTATGCACATTCTAAGAGAACCATATTTCTTCCTCACAAAAAAGATTGGAGCGCCCCAAGGTGAGACACTTGGTCGAATAAAATCCTTATCAAGGAGATCTTTCAACTGCTTCTTTAAATATTTCAACTCTACTGGTGCCATTCTATATGGCGGAATAGATATAGGATGAGTATAGGGAAGAAGATCTATACCAAAATATATTTCTCTTTCATGAGGGACTCCAGGTAGATCATTTGGAATGACCTTAGGAAACTCACTCACAACAGGAACTGACTCAATATGAGGTGTATCAACACTATAATAATTAAATCGGACTAAGTGATAGACACACCCCTTGGAAACTAACTTTCTCGCCCTAAGGTGAGAAATAAAATGACCCTTAGGCGCTGCTGAACTACTCTTCAACTCAAAGACTTGCTCATTAGGAATATGGAACTTAACAACTTGAGTTCTACAATCAATGGAGGCATAACATGCATAAAGCCAGTCCATACCTAGAATGACATCAAAATCTACCATATCTAACTCAACTAAATCAGCCATGGTGCTCTTGTGATTGATGGAAATAAAAAAATCATGATAGACTCTCTGAGCTAGAATAGACTTACCAATAGGTGTAGAAACACTGAAGGGCTCACAAAGTTTCTCAGGAAGAACATCAAAATTCATTGCAACATAAGGAGTTACAAAGGATAAACTCGCTCCTAGATCTAGCAAAACACAAACATCAAAAGTAAAAACTTTGATCATACCAGTGACAACATCTAAAGAAATATCTTGCTCTTGGCTACTAGTGATAGCATATAGGCAGTTTGCTCCACCGCCAGTACCTGAAGTAGCTCCTCTAGGTGCAACCATGTCTGGTGGAACAACTAATAAAGATTGGACTCTATTGCCCCTATTTCCATTTCCCTGCATGTTCTTAGGACACTCTTTCATGAAGTGACCCTCTTGGCCGCACTTGAAACATCTAGTAGAGCCATCACAACAAGCACCTCGGTGGTTCCTATCACAGTTAGCATATGTAGGACCCCAATTACCTCCTTTTTCCACACTACCCTGAGACTGAGCACATCTAGCTCTGAAATTCAGCGAATTCTAACTATTATACTCACATTTGTTCCTTGGTGCAAGTGCACTAGCAGATGATGGAGAAAGTACTTTATGTTTCTGTTGGAAAGAAGACCGGTTCATATTATTCTTTTTCTACCTAGACTTATTCCTCGATGGCTTAGCCTTCTTGTTTCTAAATTCCTCCATATCCGTCAACTTCTCTTCCACAACGTACTACACATAAACCATCAACCACGCTATATCTATGTCCCCTATTAGCATAGCTGCCTTACCCTCTTTCCTTGACAGACGAGACAACCCAACAACAAACAAACTCATCCTGCTTCTCATATCCGCAACCATCTCTGGAGCATATTGGGAAAGTTGGGTGAACTTCAAACTGTACTCATGAAAAACTTAGTGAATCCTTCTTAAAAGTAAGGAATTCTCATACCTTGGCTTCTTTCAGTTCACGGGAAAAGAAACGCCCAAAGAAAGCCTCCTCAAACATAGCCCAGCATAAAATTGGTGCACCCTCAGCTCTACACTTCTTCCACTGGTCAAGCCAATTCCTAGCAACACTGTTCAGTTGATATGCAGCTAGTTCCACTCACTCAACATCAGCAATGTGCATAACCTCAAGCACCTTTTGTAGTTCCTCAACAAAGCTTTATGGATCCTCAATAGTGCTTTAACCAGTGAAGCTTGGGGAATTCATCCTTAGAAACTCACGCATTCTTGAAGTATCATTCACTTAGTGTCAATTCTCCCTCTGCCCATCTTTGGTTGGTCACAACATGACTTAACATTCTGATCGCCTCCCTGAACTCAACATTGGTGACTTCCCTTTGGGGTTGCACTTCTGGTGCATTAGATACCCCTTGTTCCTCGACATTAAGCCTAGCTGAATGACCTCTGACAGCTCTTCGTGGAGGCATGATCAACTGAAAGACACGTGCAAGCACGAGTTAGAAGGAAACTTTATAGAGATTAACTCTATCGCACGAAATGAATGTGAAAAAAGTAAGATAGTTCCTAAATGTTGCAACCTCGTAATTATAGATGTGGCGCGCTTCACACCGATAACTAGGACTCTACAAACACGACTTCATACACTCCCTAGTAATCTTGAACTTTTTGCTCTGATACAAAGTTTGTCATGACTTAAGCTTACACCCTGGGCGGGACTGGCACCCGAGAACCATTGCTGGCCCCAAGCAAATCCTTGGATTGGCTAGACTCTCAGCGGAAGACTTTAAGCATTAAGAAGAGAATTAAAATGCAAGATAACTCAATTGTCTAAAAACTAAACTTAGAATGTTTTAGAAATAAACATTTAACTTAGCCAAAGTGGCAACTCAAATCTTAACATAAGCCAATAACTTATGTTCATAACAAGATAATGACAAATGAACTAACTAATTGTCTATGAAGCCTCTAACAACTGAGATGGACATCGGGACAAGACCCACAACATCCTAATGAACTAACTATAAAGCAGTAAAAAGGGGTCCTCTGAATGAAAAGAGGCTCACCAACTGACTCTGAGTGCTCAACTGGATCAATGAGGCACTGGATGCTGATTCTGGTTACCTGTATCTGCATCATTAAATGATGCAGGCCAAATGGCATCAACACATTGAATGTACGAGCATGCGAGGGGAAAGCTAATCATGGCAGAAGGTTGAACTGAATTCTTAAAGAAACACTTACGTCAACTTTATTCAACTCATGGATACTCAACTCAATACAGAAATAAACAAGAACAATGATGTAGTTTATATAAATCCTTTAAACAGTAAGAAACAGCTCAATATACTTATATAATAAAGTAATATAACTTTGTGGGAGTTTCTCTTACCGACAACCATGACTATGAGCTATGTGATGATATAGCGTCTCCCCACACTGCCAAAACTCTCCTATAACTTGTCGGGATAGAGAACGCCTCAAATAAGTTGATCCACTAGACTATACTAAAAAGCACTAAGGAATAATCTAAAAAGTATGACCCTTTCTACCCATGATGGCTACATGGTTTATGGAGACATTGAGTTGTTATGAACTCGTCCCTACATCGGTGCTCAATACTACTCCCAAAATACTCAACTCGTATGTTTTAAAAACAAAAAACTCTTTCTGTAGTTTGAGATAATTACTCAAAAACTAGCTCAGAAGCTCTCTTGGAAATCATTGTTTCCTCTCTTGTTTAAATGTGAAAACATTTAATTATTTTGGGAATACTTAGTTCCCATATACTCTTTTTGAAGAAATGAACTTCATTTGTTACTCTTACTTAAATCAAAACTAAAGTCCTAAAACAAGATTAAAACATTTGTATAAGACTTCTTGAAATGACTTAAGGTTTGTAGAAGTCATTTAGAGTAGTTAGAATCAATATGAAGTGTTAGTACACTTTAGAAGGACTTAAACGGGCTAAAGGATGAAAAATGGGTGAGGGAAAATGACCCGAACGCGTTCCTGGCGCGCCGCGCCAGCCCCTAATTTACTGGGGCTCATTTCTGGCGCGTCGCACTAGCCTTCCAGGAGCAACAGGGGCGCGTCGTGCCATTATTGCCCTAGGCAAAACTGACGAACTTTTCCTCTCATTTTCTTACCTTAATTTGATCAAGTTCGATTCTTTTTGTCAATATCTCTGTAGATTCAGGTACCAAAAACATATACATAGGAATCTAACTCAAAGTAACTCTAACAATCGACATTAAACTCTCAAGAACTCCTCAATCTCAATCCAAATTCAAGAACGAAAGCAATTCAAGAACACCCATCAAGAACATTCAAACTTCCAATCTTTTTAGGATAAATTCACATGGAAATAAATATGTTTGGCATGTGGGTGAACAAACCCAACGTTATGAAAGTCTCACATACCTCATAGGATCAAATCCTTGATGAAATCCGAAATCAATTCCTTACGAAGACGACGAATCTTGACTTCCCTCTTCTCTTCTCTCTTGAGTTCTTTTCTCTAAAGCCCTAGCGTGAATTTTCAATTGTGCAAACTGAACCAATTCAGTTTAGACCCTACTTAATTCACTAAAAATGAAATAAATTAATTGGGTAAGGAAAAGATCATAATACCCTTCCAAAATCCAGTTTAGACTTTCCTTATCTAAACAACCCTATTTCAAATGGGCATATCTCCTTCATACAAACTCAAAATTGATCAAATTCAGTAGCGTTGGAAAGATAATACAAATATATTTCCTACGGTATCTTTTAGCATACCTAAATCATCCTGATCTAGGAGTTATGGTCGTTTTAAGTTGACCCAAAACTCAAACTTAACATAGGTTAAATAAATTTCCAGATTTTTCATTCTTTTCAAAAATTGCTCTTTCTAATTCTAGGTCTTTCATTTAGCGAGGTTTTACAATATCTTTGCTATACTAATGAAAACTAATACGGAAGCTAAAACTTAAGTTTAATAGAAGATTGAACAATAAAAATCAAGAGATCCATGAGACTATATCACTAGTTTCTGTATAAAGCTATTACTACTTATAATGAAGTAAATATTCTACTAGGAATGGCCCCTAGCTACTGAAAAACAATTTCTAATAAATAACTAAAATAATATATCAACAAAATTATGAACTCCCCGAATTACGAGGACTCGCAGAGTGCTGATTGGAATGTTGCAACCCAACAAGCTACCAATCTGAGCACGAATGCCAGAATTTACATCATAAAATGATGCAACACAAAAAATGTACGAGGTCATTACATGGAATGTAGCGGGTATGCAAGGGAATCCAACAAACTCATATAAAGTAATATATGCAAGAACAGTGAAACAAGGTTTCTAGAATAATAGTCAAAATAAAGGAATTGGAAAGAAAATTTTGAGTCCATGCATAAGTATTAGTTTAAATTCGTCTTTAAAAGCATATATATCAATGTGAGTCTATATAAAAAACCTTAATTAATCATTAAAATAAAATATCATACTTTAAATGAACCATACTGTAACACCTCGAGAATTAGGACTTGGAATGGAAAGGAAAAAGTTACAGAAAGTTTTTGGTGGAATTGGTTTAGGGATGGGACTGCGGTGCATAAAAAGTTCTAGGGTCCGTAGAGCCCAGCCGTAGAAGTTGAGTTGGAACTTTGGAAATGTCAAATCCCAGAAAAGGTTCTTACGGACCAATAACATGAAACATAGAAAAGTTGACGGACCGTAGACCAACGTCCATGGAGAGTGAATTGGACTTAGAAGAATTTTTAGACTTGATTTCTACGAGAGGGTCCACAGACCGTAGAAAGTTACACGGCTCATGCAAAGGTTTCCGTGGAAACTTAATCCAAACTTGGTCTCCAGTACTTGGTTATACGGACAACCAGTACGTTCCGTAGAAAGTTGTATTGACCGTAGGCCAATACGTAGAGTTCCCCGACAGTTTTAAAGAGGGGTTATTTTAATTTTTCCATGATTTACAATCCTAAAGCTTGACATTTTTACACCTAATAAAGGTTCAAAACACTTTCATTCGAACCCAACCTTCTCATTAAGCTTACAATACTTAGAGCAACGATCCAAGAAAGAAAAGGAAGGGTTTCAATCATCTTCTTCAAGTTTCTACAAGAACATCATTCTTCTAGGTATGTAAGGCTAATCATAGTGATGGACTAAGTTTGTCCTCACGCCCTAAATATAATTTAAGTTGGTAAGAAGACAGAACAGTATTCTAATCAAATTTTCCATGAAATTCTCTATACGAATTGTGTTCTTATTTCTTATTCAGATTTCCTGATTATAAATTAAGATTCTTGATATGTGTTTCATGCTTGTATTTTCACGTGAACCCTATTTATTGAGTTTTTTTCTAAAAGTCTTTTTAAAAAGTATTTTCCTTACATTGATTTTGGGAAGTTAAAAGTGAGTCCAAGAGAAATTTCAAAGTATGATTTTGAAATTTTTTGAGAGAACCTAAATGTTTCCAAATGTATCATTTTTACATTGAAAAGAGAGTGCTATTTTCAAAAAAGTATAAGGAGTTTAGACAGAGATTCAGTACAACTTCAGTAACCTCTTAAAGAAACCTTTCTTACAAATTATCTCAACTCAAAGAGTACTTTTACATGAGCATTCAGTTATATATTTTTGGAGTAGTATTGAGCATCTATTTGGGTGAGAGTTCTGATAATTTTTGACCCCACAAACCACGTAGCCAGTGTGGGATAGGATCGCTCCAACATTTGAGCGAATCCTCACTACCTTTGAGAATGCATTTTATATAGATCCAAGAGTTCAATTATGTTCTATACTCTGAAAGGGTAGAGGACAGTTCCGGAAATATGGACGAGATGTTGTATTATCACGAAGGTCATAGTTATCGTTGTTAGTTAGATAAACTCTCCAGTAAAGTAAAAGTAAATTTTATACATATATATTCAGTTCAATAGTCTGCTATTATTAATTTTATTGTAAAGCTTAAATGATTATTTTCTATCTTATGTTTATGCTTTACATTCAACTGAGTTATATTTCAGCCTCTGAGTTCAACTATTGTTTCATTCAACCTTATTACATATCGTACATTCAATGTATGGGTGTCATTGGACCTGCACAATTTAATGATACATATACAGGTCCCCAGTATCACCCATAGGCATTTCATTGAGATCATTCAATCACTTCTCAACTTTTAGGTGAGTCCTTTGGTCTTATAGTCCTTTAGTTGTTTGATAAGTTTGTAGTGGATCTTTTCCTGACGTCTATCTAAAAAATAGTAGAGGCTTTATAGATAGACATGGCTTGACTATTTTTTGGCATTTCATTCCCATATATTTTTCTAAACACTATAATTGTTATATTTAGTATTATCAAACAGTCTGGATTCACTGTTTGACTTAAATGTTTTCCCTTAGTTGTTTTAAACATATAGATGCTTAAGTAAGTTTTTCGTTAAGAAATTAGTGAGGCCAATAGTTCGCTTGGGAACCAACAATGGATCTCGAGTGACGGCTACGTACAAGGTGTAGGATCAGGACGTGACAAACTTGGTATCAGAACACAAAGTTGAAGTGTCCTACGTATCTATAAAGCAATGTCTATTCGTGTCAAACTCACCGGTGTAAAGCATGCCACATCGATTATATGGAGGCTACAAGACATTAGGAATTGTCTCATTTTTTATACTCTCGTTCGTGCTATAAGGTTTGAATCTATAAACAAATGTCAGAGGACGTCTTCCTAGAAGGAATGTGGACCCTCAGGCACCACAGGTACTAGTTGGACCAGAGGTCCCAATGCACTTGTTATGTGCCCCATCAGGATGATGTCACCACTGCTGAGTTTTGGAATGCAATCCAGATTATGGTAGGGCAAACTATATGGATGTTGTTGACACTTCTAGAGTTTGGGTGTTTGTTAGGATGACTCCGTTATAGTTCACTAGGTCAAAGCTCAAATAAGATCTAAAAAACACTTTATGGATTAGCTCTAGAAGGTGTTTGAGTTTATGCATGTACCGTATACAAATCGTGTGGAATTGGATACATACCAGTTCAAGGGTGTTTCTAGTATATGGTTCGACCAGTGGAGAACGACTAGGAGAGAAGGTGCACCACTCTTACATTGGACTCTTTTTGAGGATGCCTTCTTGGGATGTTTCTTTCCCCGATTGTCAAGAGAAGCAAATGAAAGATAGTTCCTTAACCTAAAGCAGTAGTCGATTAGTGTGCACAAATACACCCTCAAGTTTACACATTTGTCTTTTTATGCTCTTGAGATTGTGGCTGATATGAGGAGAAAAATGAGTTTGTTCATGTAGGGGCTCTCTCCGTATTCAAATAAGGAGTGAAAGGCAATAATGTTGATAGGGGACATGGAGATAACTAGACTTATGGTTCATATGCAAAGGTAGAAGAGGATAAGGTTAAGGATAGTAAAGAGTTTTGAAATAAGAGAGTGAAGATAGCGATTCATCTGTCTTGCCACTAGAATATACGAAATGGGAATCAATCATCCATTCAATAAAGGTCATTCAGAACTTCTCCATATTCAACTTGTGCGCCTTTACAAAGTATCATGAATGATCACAAGAGTAAAAATTCAAAGAATTTCAAAGGTTCGGGTTCTCAGTCTCATGGTAGCACGACACAAAGAGCAACTTGGAGCCCAAATTTTTCAAATAATTAGAAGAACCATCAAAGAGAGTCTCATGATGGCACAAATTGTTGTTTTAGGTATGGTTAGATGAGTCACTTTTTGAGAGAAATCCCAAATAGGGGGGCAAGGTAATGGAGACAATAGGGCCCAATCTTATTTAGCATCTCTAGTAGACAGTGTTGCCTAAAAAGGTGTTACTTTAGGAACATGCAGGGGTACAAACTTTCTGTATGCAATGGTTAGTACTTAGCTCCAAGAGACTACATGTTGTCACTGGTATACTTCAAGTCCTTTCTTTTAATGTTTACTCCTTGCTTGATCCAGTTGTGAGTTTATCCTTTGTAAATCTGGTAGCATCCATGTCAGCCTACTTGCACTAATGTTGACGGGCTTCAATGAAAAATCAAGAATGTGTTTATCACAAAAGAGGTGTTCAAATTCAAGCCCAAATGAAAAAATATTGGGCCACACAAATCCCAATAAAAGAGTCCAAAAATTTGAACGCTTAAAGTCAAAATTTCATAGTTTAAAAGTTTTCTTATTTAAAGTTTTCCTAGTTTAAAAAGTTTCATAGTTTAATGTTTTCCAAGTTTAAAGTTTTCCCAGTTTAAAGTTTCCTAGTTTAAAAGTTTCCTAATTTAAAATTTCCTAGTTATTATTTCCATAAAAGTAGGATTTCAATCTCATTATATTTGGGATAGGTTTTCCCTATATATAAGGGTTGATTTTATTATTTTAATAACAGTTATGATTAATATTATTTTAGAGTTTTCTCTTCTTTACACTTTTGTGTCTGGCTACTTGAGATTTATCTTACAACCTTATAAGAACGATTATTTAAGAGGTAAGATTAATTTTTAATTTAATATCTTTGGTTTCTACTCGTAAATTAAAAAAGATGATTAGTTTTATACTAATTATTGTCTCTAGTTTCTTCGTAATAGGGGTCTAGATCACTTTTGATCTAAGTTGTTGAATTGACTCTTATAGTATCATAATTAGTCTTAATCCACTAATTTTTAATACTAAGATCAATTAGGGATCTGAGCACTTTATCTTGAAATTGGGGATTTTATTTTTGAATTTCACATATCTTTCAATTTCTGTCTTTAATCTTTATAATTCGCTTCCGCATTTTTTTTATTTATTCTGGTAACCTGATTCTTATCAAGTGGTATCAGTCTGATTCCATCAAGGTTTCGTTCTTGATAAGCTTGGGAGTTTAAAAAAAATTCTTTTATAGTTGCTTAAAAGTTAAGCAAAAAAAAGACAAAAATTACAACGAACTGAAAATTTTAACAAAAGCAAAGAAAATTCAATAATTATTTCAAGAAACTTCATATTTGTTTTGATTCTTGATTTTCTACTTCAAAAATGAAAATCATGACGAGGGGAAATTTTGAAGTTTTTTTTTCTTGTTTGACAAAGTGGTCTTTTTTCTTGTCTCATCACTCCCAATTTATTTGGGTATTGATAAATTCTTTTCTTTCTACATCTTACTTCTAAAATTTTGTTACTAATAAGGTTTGTATATAAATCCTTAAGAATCCATCCAAAGTTAGTAATTTGAGTTGAAAAAGGCAAGAGAGAGTAAAATCAATAGAGAGAGAAAAATAGTCTAATTGAGAGACATTTGGTTCTTTGATATTTTCTTGAGATGTTTAAAACATGTAAGGAAATTGAAGCTAGGGCTCTAAATGAAATTAATTTTGTTGATGTGTGGAAAACGATTGAAGGAGAAGAATGTCACAATAGCTAATTTAAGGAGAAAAACTATTTTTGATACAAGGTGTGGGATAAATGGTAATATTTTCTCTATGATTATTCATAGTGAAAGTGATACTAATGTGGTAGGTTCATACGTCGTGGATAAGTTGAAACTTACCTACATTAACCACACTATTCCTTATAAATGGTGATGGTTGAGTGATTTTAATGAGCTTAAGGTGACTAAGCAATGCATTATTTCTTTCTCCATAGGAAGATATTCTAATAATGTTCTTTGTGATGTCATTCCAATGCAAGATTGTCACATCATGTTTTGGCGACCATGACAATTTAATAGGAATGCAATTCATTATACGAGAAAGAATATAGTTTCTCTTGAGCTAAACAAAAGAAAATATACACCTTGCACCTTTAACTCCAGCCCAAGTTTATGAAGATCAGAAATGCGTGAAAGAAGCAATGAAGAAATTTGAGAGAGAAAAGAGTGAGAGAAGAAATGAAGTTCAATCTGACATTCTAACAGAGGAAAAAGGAGAGGTTGTGTTGTGTGAAGAGAATGGTATGTAAAGTGAGAAAAAATGTGAGTGTGATAGAAAATAAAAGAGAGATGACCATAAGAGCAAAAAAAATGATGATAGTGAGGTCGAGAGAGAAAAACAACAGAGTTCGAGTGATGTTAATTCTTATTCTAACTCTAGTATTCCTAATTCTTCTTCTATGTGTATTGACTCTCTTGTAGATACTCATGGGAAAGCATGCATTGAAAAAACAAATTCGTTGGATGAACTTAATCCTAAAGTGGTTTATATGACTAGTCATATTAGGAATGTGTATCTTTATGAGAACGATAAAGGTAAAAAGAATTATTTTGGATCTTTCCAAGATAAGGCTCATAACAAAAAGTTCAACCATGCAATTATGGATCTAACACCAATGAGAAAGGAAAAATAAGGAGATGTTATTCCTTTGGTACATATGACCAAGTATGGTATGTATAATTTGTTTATTCACATTCTTGGTATTCCTAAAACACATAAAGTTTCCTTGGAGGTAATGAACTACACTCTTAACTCTTATGTTGGTGACTTCATTGATTTTTAAGATGATGATATTTTGCTATATTGTAAGTCATTAACTTCAATCTCCAAGTGCAATAAGAGTAATTTGAGCTCTTTTAAAATTGAACATGACATCGTTGATTGTGGATTTTCACTTGTTAAAAAGAGGCGTAATGTTTATGCGAGGAAGAATATGAATGAGTTAGATGATTCTTCTATTATTTTTAGTGTTGAATCAATTTTTATGTGATAATTTGTTGGAATATGATATTTTCTATGGGATGAGACATAATTCTTCATTTCCTGATGAGTGTGAATTTAATAAGGTATTTTCTACTAATGAAGAGGAAGTATGTGGCTATGAGCACTGAAATGCTTATGCGTAGCAGCACACATAAAATCACCAACAAATGTGAATAGCTCGTACATAGAAGAATTGGTGAGTGGTATGATTGAGGATTCTTGGACATATCATAAAAGTGTCCTATTTGATGCATGTTCTAGTGATCTTGTATCGTCTTTGTCAAACCCGTTGGAGTACTTTTTGATAGAACTAAACTAAAGTAGCATGTATCATTCGTAATAACATCTAGACAAGGAGTTCGTTATGTTTATATAAGTAGGAGAATTTTCTCTTGGAATGGTGAAGTTGACATGCTTTATAAGGGTGTATCTATAAATGCCAGGATTAATTGGGTTAAGTGGACACATTGTCACTATCTTGTTTTGTTCCTACCATTGTTACTTTCGAGTAATGGATGTTGTTTGCTAATGCATGTGTTCTTGATTTTGAGAGATTTAAATTCGAGGACGGATTGTTTTCAAGAAGTCGAGAATGATAGCATCCATGTCAGCCTACTTGTAGTAAAGTTGACGAGCTTCAATGAAAAATTAAGAATATATTTATCACGAAAGAGGAGTCCAAATTCAAACCCAAAAGTAAGAAGATTGGACCACACAAAGCTCAATAAAAGTGTCGAAAAAGTTGAACGCGTAAAGTCAACATTTCCTAGTTTAAATGTTTCCTAGTTTAAAATTTTCCTAGTTTAAAAAGTTTCCTAGTGTAAAGTTTTCTAAGTTTAAAGTTTTCTTGTTTGAAGTTTTCCTAGTTTAAAATTTCCTAGTTTAAAATTTTCTAGTTATTATTTCCATAAAAGTAGGATTTAAATCCCATTCTATTTGGGATAGTTTTTTCCTTTATATAGGGATTGATTTAATTATTCTAAGAACATCCATGATTAATATTATTTGAGGGGTTTCTCTTCTTTACACCTTTATGTGTGGCTACTTGGAATTTATCTTTCATCCTTATAAGAACGATTCTTTAAGACGTAAGATTTCTCAATTTTATATCTTTACTTTCTATTCGTAAATTAAAGAAGGTGATTACTCTTATACTAATTGTTGTCTCTAATTTCTTTTTAATAGGGGTCTAGATCTCTTTTGATCGAAGTTCTTGGACATACTCTATTAGTATCATAATTAGTCTTAATCCGCTAATTTTGAATACTAAGATCAATTAGGGTTCTTAGCACTTTAAATTGAAAATAGGGATTGTAACTTTGAATTTCACAAATCTTTCAATTTCTATCTTTAATCTTTATAATTTCACTTACACATTATTTTCTTATTTTATTTGGTAACCCTATTCTTATCAAAATCCTTTTGTAGGCATGAGTTTTATTATTTTCCCCGAACAACCTCTTGTGCCTTTCAGTGTTTCTACATCTATTGGTGAGTCTATTATAGCCTAAAGAGTTGATTGAAATAGTGATACCTCCAATTATCATAAAAACATTGTGGCTGATTTAGTTCAATTAGACATGGTGCATTTTGATGTCATTCTAGGAAAAGAGTTGATTTATGCCCTTTATGCCTTAGTCAATTGTAGAACCTGGTAGTCAAAATTCATTTTCCCAATGATTCAGTCTTAGAGTGGTAGAGTAACCCAGCAGTGCCTAAGGGTCGTTTCATGTCATACCTTAAGGTTAGAAAGTTTGTCTCTAAGGGGTGCATCAATCACTTAGTCAGATTTAATGACTCTACTGTTCAGACACCACCTCTTCCGTAAATTACAATCCTAAGTGAGTTCCTTGAAGTCTTTCCTGACAATTTTCCTAGTGTCCCTCCCAAAAAAAAGATAGACTTTGGAGTAGATGTCCTTCTAAATACTTGATTTGGGGATTTCGACTCATTTGGAGCCTCGTATTCATAGTTTTATTGTCCTCAATGCCTACTTTATGCTCTAACCTGATGCTAAAATGCTAATTAGAAGCAATATAGGCAAAAAAAGTAAGGCAAGAACATTAGCAGGCAAAAAGGTGCGGAAAAGTTGAAGAAATTGAAAAAGGAAACAACTGATAATCGCCAAGACCACTCGGCGAACCACTGAGTGGTCGTTCAGGTCACCAAAAGTTCTAGAAGGCCAGCCCCAGGAAGAAGCCAACTTGGCGATGATAAGTGCAACTCGGCAAAGAACTGAATGGATCGGCGATGGAAATTTTAAATGCCTAAAGTTACAGTGAGGAAGTGAAAAATGGGCAAGCCAAAATGGCGATGGCAAAGTACAATCGGTGCATCACTGACCTATTCGGCGAGACACGACTTACTTCGCCGATCTGTCCTGAAGCTGAAAATCTGGAAGAGTATAAATGCGATTTTTAAAAGATGAAAAAGAGTTTTTCCAATTCCGAATGTTGAGACAATTCTAACTCTGGGTTTTTTATCCAAACACTGTTCGTAGTAGTTTTTGAGTAGAATTTTGAGTTGGGTTTTGATTTGAGTTGATTCCAAGCAGTGTGAAGACTTGATATTTGTTACCTAGCTGATGGATAACATAGTTGGTAACATTTTATTGCTTTTCATTATGTGTGGCTAAAACCCCCATTTCTGGGGTGTGATTATGTGATTAAATACTCTAATTAGCTTATGGGTGTTTGTATTTACTGATTTAAATGTTGATTTGAAGTGGGTTTGATTTATAGTTGTGTTTTAATCCATGAATTGTAGTTGAAAATGCAATTCTAACTTTGTATTCTAGGCTTGCTTGAGAAAGTGGTTTTAGGTATAAAACTATCAATTGATGATTGTAGTGATTGGGTTATTGTTGATTCAGCTTGAGAAAGTGAATCTGAATTCAATTCAACCAATCTAGTTGAGATAGTAGATTAATTCAGCTTTTGGTCTATTCATATTGTTATGCTTTTCGAGGTTTGAGAGAACTCACTTGATTCATGGTAGTTGATTGAGAGATTTCCATTACATGTAAAGCCTAGCCTATTGACTAAGATTTAACATCTTTTAGTAGATATTAATCACCCATATAGTGAAATTAGCATTTAATCGATCGCATCCCCAAGGATCCCTCTCTACTTGATTACTACCCTATTTTCGTAGTTGTTAATTGCTCACTCTAATCCTCCCCCATTTGACACTAGTTGTCATCCCTTAAATTTACTTTAAATTGTTTCAATAATGTTTACTTCTACAAATGACTAGAACATGCCTTTTACTTTGTAATTGAATTCTATTACGTATCACACCCTGTGGTATCAACCCCAACTCTTCATCCAGTTTATACTTGATTTCAACCGCCTACACTTAGAATTGGATGAACTGTAGTTGAACGTTATAAAAAATGGCGTTGTTGACGAGGAGTGATGTTTTGAATTCTCCTACTGACGAGATGAGGGTCAACGGGAGACCCGCTAGCTAGCTTGGACGTAATGAAGACATCGACAACTTGAACAGTGTAAATGAAGCTCAGTTGCGTAGTGTGGGGTCTATCTCATTGCCTCTGATTGTGGGAGATACAATTTTCATCTGACTAGTACGATGTTGCAACTATTCTAAATGAAGGGTTTGGTTGGAGGTCTAGCTCATGAGGATCCCAATGACCACATCTGAACTTTTGTGGACGTTTGCGGTCCATTTTCTTTAAAGAACATCTCCCAAGAGTCAATCCAGCTTCGATTATTCCTTTTTTCTCTGATGGGGGAGCCAACTAAGTGGTTATCCGACCTACCAAGAGATACAATTACCTCTTGGGAAAGGCTCACTAAGGCGTTCTACATAAGGTTTTCCCCTCTCCCGAGGATGATGGCATTGAGAGATAACATTCAGGGCTTCAAATATTTAGATAGTGAACCAAATCATGAGATGAGGTTACGGTTCCTGAATTTGCTGCTCCAATATAAAACTCATGGACTCCCAAACAATGTGTTGTTACAACATTTCTACCGGAGTCTAGATTAAGACAACAAGGGTGTGGCTGATCAACTTGTCCAAGGAGGAATTATGCAACAATCTTTTAAAATAGCATCTACTCTCCTTGATTGAATGACGAATATCAACCGTGCTTGGTACACTAAGGAAGAGAAAGTGTCTCCTTTGAATTTCAGGATGACAAAGGAATAAATAGAAAATGACCAAGAGCGGGATGAAAACATGGCCAAGATGATGACCCAAATGGATATTTTCTCAAATCACGTCATGGGTAGTGGTTCTAAAGCTGTGAATGCGGTTGGAGTTAGTGGACTGAACCCCGATGATGCACACTTTGAAACAGAATGGTGCGCAAACTGAAGGGTCATAAGGGGCTGACCCATTTTAAAATTTCAAAACTTCCCTCATTTCATATTTTCTACTTTTGCACTTTCACAACTGTAGTGTAGATTTCTACTCTTGTTGTTTTGTGTGGGATCAATTGCTCTATTACGTTTTGGAAACTAGTAAGTTGAACTAGATAACTCTAGAGCTTTTTGTAAGAGTTTTAGAGTGTGGTAGGAGGATTAAAACACATAAAAATGACTCCCGTACTTATAATAGGGATTTAAGGGTTAGGGTGTCAAGGTACGGCCCCCCAAGGACCACCCAAGGGGTCCTTGAGGAGGACCCTTAAAACAGCCCAAAAGCTGTCAAGGTTGGCAGCACTCACGATTGCCATCTACTGGCCGTGAGTGGACCCACGCCCCGTGGGTTGGGGTTTTGGGTCAAGGCCTTCTCAGGCCTGCATTGTCTAGAACAGTACCACACCTATGACTGTGAAGTACGGGCAGTAGACCCATCCACGGCACGTGGATGGGTGAGTCGTGGGTCATGGGCAGTTTTCAAGTTTTGTTTTTTAAGTTAGAGGTTTGGCGGTTAATTAGTAATTAGTTAGGGTTTAATGGAGGTCGGTTAGTTAGTTATTAAAATACCTATATAAGCTTAATAGTCCCCTAAACTAAATCATTTAACTCATTCATCAAAGAACCCAAATTCTCTCCAAATAATTCTCTCTCTAGAAGTGAAGAAGAAGAGAAGAAAGAGGGGCAGATTTTCCTCCATTGTTTCAAGCTTGATTAGGAATTTGAATTGAGGTATGCTAGCTTATTCATCTATGGGTTATTCCACCCATAGATTCCCCTAGGTTTCCCCCCCAAATGTGAAGTCAAAACCCAACTCTAAGCTAGGGTTTGTTTCTACATTATGGGTAGAGTTTAGGTATGATTCCAATCTAGTGGATAATACCTAATTATGATTGTATTAGCATTGAATTATTATATTATGATGAATTTATGTGATTTCTATGATAAACCCTAGCCGAATTTATGAATGTGATATTGTGTGGGTTTATGCCATGAGAGGTGGAATTGAGGAATTCTAATTTATCTTCTAAAATCAATGTCATGTGTAGTATTTGTTAAAGGTTAGGAACACATAGAAGTGAATTGAATTAGATTATAATTCATATGATGGATCATGACTTGTAAAGATGAAATTGAACCTTTATGATCAATTATGACTAGAATCACCTACTAATGAAGAATGTTGTTAGAATACCTTGAAATAGGTATATTTATGAGGTTAAGAAAGAAAGCTTGATAGTAAGGTTTGTGATCATAATAGTTAGGGCTTTGAGAGTAAAGCTAATATGATGTGATCTTGTTGTGTATTGTTGAAAGTCTATTCTCACTTACACACTTAGGCATAAAGATACTAGGAGATCCAAGGTTCTCTCACATACAATGATTCTAAGTTGCCTTAATAACCTCAAATGAATCAAAGCTCTTTAGATTAGAATAGCTTGAAGTTGTGATGTATAATCCCTTCTTGTATAGCTTAACTTGGTTTGACAAGACCATTTCATGGTAACTTTAGGATTGAGGATCCATACGCTCCTAAAGGTAGCTTGACTTTGCATAGTAAGATGCATGTCAAGGGTAGCTTGACTTAGTATTAGTCATGGTACCCTTGGATTGAAGAATCATATACTCTCCAAGGGTAGCTTGAACTAGCATTGTAGAATGCCTTCATGATAGCTTGACTTGGTTAGGCCAAGACCATTTCATGGTAGCTTTAGGGTTGAGGACATATATTCTCCTAATGGTAGCTTGGGATTGAGAATCATACTCTCCTAAGGATAGCTTACAATATCATCTTGTTGTGCTTGTAAGCGTAGCTTGGCTTTGCATCATAGGATGCATGTCAAGGGTAGCTTGAGTTAGTAGTAATCATGGTAGCTTTAAGAGTGTGGATTCATACTCTCATGAGGGTAGCTTGCATTAGCATCATGGGATGTGTTGCATGGTAGGTAGGATGGGACATTTGTATCCTTCTTGAATAGATTGGACTTGCATGATAGTATGCCTTCCATGGTAGTTTGACTTAGCACAATGTAGTCATGTTAGCTAGATTATTAGCTTTGTCTAGCCTAGTAGGGTGCTATTTCTTGGTAGGCTTGAATGGACTTGTGATCATTCATTTGTAATGTCTTGCCTTGTACAAGGTAGAAAAGTACCTTAAATGATTAATGGCAAATAGAAAGGAGGGACTAGTCCCTAACTAGTAAGCATTTGTGATAGCCTAAAGGGGTACTTAGTGTGGATAGTAGTATGGGATGCTATTCATACATTGCACAAGTATGACTTGAGGTTAGTTGTGAAGGGTTCTCTTATATAGTATAGAATTAGCTTGGGTTGTTGCTATAGTTTCCTTCCAAGATATGATTGACTAAAGGTGATAGTTCCCTTTTCTACATGAAGTCAGCCAATAGTGAGACCAAAGGAGGGTGAATATGACTAGGATGACTTCAAGGTTATGCTTAGTGTGAAGGGTAGTATGGGATGCCTTTCATGCATTGCACGAGTGTTCTTTGAGGTTACTTAGGAGTATGGTACCCTTATGGTAGAGAAGCTTAAAGACTTGACCATGTATATCGACTATGATTAAGATGACCAAAAAGGGATACTTGGCTTGGGTGGTATTATGGGATGCTATTCATGCCTTGCACATGTAGGCTTTTGAGGTTACTTGAAAGTAGTTCTATTATGGTATAGATGACTAAGAGTCAAGTAATGCTTATATGATTCTTATGTTGGAGACTTTACTTATTATTATTATGATACTGTCTCTTATGCTTATGATTTATGTTTCATGAAGTATTTCATATGAATTTTTATTATGTCTTATATTAACTAAGCCCTGTCTTATGCTGTTATGTTTATGATAGCTAACATATTTAGCACATTTTGTACTAACGCATACTTTGCCTACATTCTAATCAAATGTAGGGTTTGGAGACTTGAGTTCTATCTTGAAGCTAGGTTTCCTAAGGAGCTAAGGAGTTGAAGATCTTCGTGAGTCCTCATAGCTTCGAGGACAAAACCCACCATTTCCTTTATCTCTTTATTTCATGTTTGGAGACTATTGTATGGGCTGTGTCCCAAGAGTTTATTCTAAAGTTGTATTAGATGGTTGAGACAAAAGTATAGAAAGACTTCCACTTGCTTTTATGAAAATGACTTCGATTGTAAAAAGTTTTAATTTTTGGTATTTTTTATTATCTTATGTTCATGATATTCTAAGGGCTTGTATGAGACCTCTTCGTGGTCAAGTACGCCGTGTTACTTTTAGGGTATACCCCTGGGACGTGACATGCTTGGGGAGATTTCATGCATTGTTTCTTCGATTTACTAACTTAGAATTTAGTTGTCTACTCTTAAGGTTGGTTATCCGAACCCCGCCTTTAATTTGTTGTACTTTCAAATGCATGATCGTTTCCCTATTGTTTTAGTTGCATGATTTTGACTGTTGAATGATTGTTGTTCACATGTGCATGTATCGTGTTCTGTTTATGCTTGTTTAAGCCGATAATTGTGAAATATTGTGTGATAACTAATTTAGATTGTGGGTGTGTTTTCATTTACTCTTGGGTTTATATTGGGTAAAGTTCGAGTAACCCCAACTGCACTAATAGACTAATTTTGCCTAAGATAGAGCGGGTGATGTCATTCTTAAGGGAAAACGACGTCGATTGGTCAATTTAGAACAAATTGGGGGAAGTGTGAGTCCTCTGAAGTCATTAATATTATGGGTGTAGGCTTAATTGCATATAATAGGTGTTCAATTTATGTATCGTGGGTTGCGGGTCACAAATTGAAGGTCGTGGTCAAAATCTGGCACGAAAGACCGTTTGGCGAGGTGGGTCAAGCTTGCCGAATGGTTTGATGGTTAGACCAATGACCCCTAGATCAACTTTTTGTCCTTCAAAAGTGTTGAAATAATATTGTAACATTCGGCGATATGCATGAGCTTGGCTGAGGGTGACTCGCCGAATGTCTGTTAGATTGCCCTTCTGCACCCCAAATTTTAGAAATTGTTCTATAATTTTCGGCGAGCTAAATTTAGTTCTGAGAATTATTGGTCTAGAGCATTCACCGAGCCCAATCTAGTTTGCCGGATGGATTCGGTGAGCTTTCCTGCTTATTTTTCAAAGTTGATAATTTTTCGAATTGTTTCTAGCGTATTGGTCTGTTTGATGTTGTTTTGAAAGTATGGATAGACCTAAGGTCACAGGTAGAAATCCACCACCCCACAAGCGGACCCAAGGAATTGTAATCAACGAGGGTGCTACACCCTCCCGGACTACACACGGTAAACTTCCTCCAATAGGGGGATAGGAAAAGGAAAGATGCACGTAAAGCCAACGCCAACGAACGAGAGCTCTAACAGCATGGGCGTCTATGCCACCACCTCACCACATCAGAGTCAGAGGATGAGGGCAACTTGAGGCCTAGATCGACAGTCTCAGTTTCTGAGCCAGAGGATGATCAGACCCTGCAGTCTAGGAGAGCGGAGATACCAGTGCTTCCTACGCCTCCTAAACCTCCAGCTCAGATAGTGGAGCAGGTACCTAAGGTGCCACCAGTCTAGGCACCCCCACCTAGATCACTGAACAGATTGAAAGCTACCGGGCTGAGGACGATTCTGGAGGAAAAGATATTATCCACATCAGCAAGATAATCAGGTTGCATGGGGTTCCTTTGTCTATCATCTCAGATAGAGGTCCTCAGTTTACCTCTCATTTCAGGAAATCATTTCAGAAAGGCCTTTGTACTAATTTAAATCTCAGTACAACATTTTATCCGTAGATGGATGGTTAGGTAGAGTGTACCTATCAGACCCTAGAGGACATGTTGAGACCTTGTGTGATTGATTTCAAGGGTAGTTGGGATGATAACCTACCTCTCATATAGTTCGGCTATAATAACATCTTCCATTCCAATATTCAGATAGACCCTAGTGAAGCACTGTATGGGCGTAGAAGTAGGTCTCCAGTTGGTTGGTTCGAAGTAGGTGAAGTAGCATTGATTTGACCTGATTCGGTTCATTAGGCTATGGAGAAAGTTCAGCTCATCAGAGATAGACTAAAGACAGCTCAAAGTTGTCAGAAGTCCTATGCAGATGTGAGGTGAAGGGACTTAAAGTTTGAACTCGATGATTGGATTTTCCTGAAAGTGTCACCTATGAAGGGGTGATAAGATTTGGCAAGAAAGGGAAGCTCAATCCCAGGTATGTAGGTCCTTACAGAATCCTAAAAAGGGGTTGGTAATAAGGCTTATGGGTTAGAGTTTCCAATAGAACTAGCAGCGGTTCATCCAGTGTTTCACATTTCCTTGTTGAATAAGTGTGTGGGTGATCCGACATCGATAGTACCTTTAGAGTGATGTTGTGATAGATAGCCTCATCTATAAGGAGGTTCAAGTGGAGATTTGTGACTGTCAGGTTTGTAGGCAGAGAAATAAGAAAGTTGCTTTCATGAAAGTTTTTTGGAGGAATCAGTTTGTAGAGTGAGCCACTTGGGAAACCGAAGCAGCCATTATGGCGAACTACCCTCACCTCTTCCCTCTGATTCAGTTTCAACTTGAGGTAATAGTTTCCTCCAGTCTCTCAGTTTACTCATGTGTAATTTAATCTTAGTATCATGTTCCCTCAGCTATTCGTACATTTCGGAATGTTTTCATGTCCATAGGACTCAATTCACTTAGATATCAGTTTCTAGTACTCAGTTGATAGTGATTGCAGCTCTTTCACTCCAAACTCAACTTATTTAGTCTTCATTCGAGGATGAATAATCCCAAGGGGGAGATATTGTAACACCTCAGAAATTTGAACTTGGAATGGAAAAGAGAAAAAGGCAGTCCACAGAGAGGTTCATATGCCGTGAAGAGGTCCACAACCCTTCACCCCGCTCGTGAATTTGCACCCAATGACAATGAAGGATCACAGGCATTTAAATGGTCCATTAAGTTTCACACGGACCATGAATTCGTCTGTGAAAGGGACTCATCAACTTTTAAATTTTGGGTCAATTTCAAAAAGTATCTCTCAGAACAAAATGAATTATGTAGCCCATGACCTATCAAGTTAAGGTATTTGAGTCCTTTTTCCAACACCATAAAGTTTGCTTAATTTTAAGCCCAACGTAAAAAGTTATGCTCATTTTGGTGAAGCTCTATCGGGCAGGTGAACCTTCACGACCAGCTGTACGGCTGATGAGTCCACAGATTGGACTCATTTAGGGCTTTATTTTAATAGAAATTGTGTCCTCAAATGCTTATTTTATCTCAATATCTGATGAAAACCTTTAAGTTAAAGGTATTTGAAGTTTGAATGAATGCATGGACACTACTTCACAAAAAGGAATGAAAAGTCTAAAAAGAACAAGAAAATGAAGGCCTGAGGATTGCCAAGCACACAATGTGAATCGCCAAAGGGATGCACTCCGCCCTTTGTTCCAGTACGGGAAGCCCTGAAGGAAGTGGATCAAAAGGCGATTAAAGGAGCAGTCGGCGTGTCACCGAATAGTTCCGCGAAGCATTACTATGTCGCTCAATGACAAAGAGCACAACGACGCCGAAGGATGGTGCAAAACGGCAATGAACTACACCAAAGGGTGAATCACCGAGTTGATCGGCGATTCCGACTAAAGTCGCCAAGTGATCCGCTACAACACATATTTTAGAAAACTATAAATACTCGTTGAGAGATATAGCTTAGTATCAGATTTTAGTATCATTTTTAGTGTAAATTTCAGAAAATATAATTTTTAGTACTTTTTACTCTCAAGTTTGGAGAGGGTTTTGGAAACTTGAAGAAAAGGAGTTCATCTTCCCCAAGTGGGAAGTGGGTCTTCTCTATTCTTCTTCCTTTGCCTAAATCAAGGTTTAATTTCTTATACCAATTTGATTTTACTATCATTTTAGGTGTATTTTGTTATTTCTTGATGTGTAGCTAAAAACCCCCATTACTGGGGTGTGATTTAGCAAATATGTGTTGATATTATTGTTGGGTCTTGCTTGATGATAGATTAGATGTATTTTAATGGTGATTTCACATAGTCGTTGTGGTTTAATTTAATGGGTTTGTAGTTGCAAATACAAATCCACCCATGTGTTTTCGGCTTACCCGAGAGGGAGGTCACGAAACCAAGACCACTAGACTGATGGCCTAAGGAGTGGGTCAACATGAGGTTCAGCCCGAGAGGGTGAGCCCTAGTCCCATATCCTAACACTCAGCTC